>OMLB01002932.1:1045-29805 GCA_900302555.1 Myripristis jacobus
CTCGCCTTTAACGTTAACTGGCATGCTAACGTTTGCTAGCCACAGCTAATTGTTTTGCTAGCGTTATCGGAATATCATTATAATGCAGTCGTGATTTGCTTTAGATCGACTGGATCATGTTAACACCCAGTGCAATTAATTTGTTGTAACCAAGGAGCCTCAGCCATGGTGAGGGAGCGGGGGCAGAAGAAGTCCTTCCAGCAGAGTCTGGAGGACATCAAGGAGAAGATGAAGGAGAAGAGGAACAAGCGGCTGGCCAGCGCCTCGGCACCCAGCAGAGGACGGTCCAAAATGATCAACAAAACCAGCGGTGAGGAAATTACGCCTCGCTAGCACACACACACACACACACACACACACACACACACACACACACAGCGCAAGCCAACGTGTCCTTCTTTTATCCTCTTTTTTTTCTCCCAGGGGGAAACTCCAGGCACATCATCCTGAAGGGTGTCCAGCTCAACAACAAGGCCCTGGCTGTGGCCCTGCAGGCAGAGAAGGAGAAAGTGAGGCAGGCCAATGTGGTTATCCTGCAGCTGAAGAGAGAGCAGCAGGCTCTGTTTCTTCACCTGCTGCTGCTCAAGAGGAAACTCAAAGAGCAGGAGGCCCTGTCAAGCGCTGCAGAGGTGAGGCTGGGAGACCGGGGTGTATTAGGGGATTAAAAACAACAACAACAATTATATTATTACTACTAGTAGTAATATTTCATAATTTGATCTCTTGATTAATACAGGAAAATTCTCTTTTCTTTGTCTGCCTCCATAAGGAGTGTCTTCAAGGTTGCTCCAGCAGTGTGATACTTGCTAATGCTCAAGCTTTAATCCAGGTCCTTGAATTCAAGACTTGTGTGGAATCAAAGCATGTTTATGCCCCAGAAATTGTCACCGTGTTTGTAACTATGAAATAATAGTATACATTACTCACAGAAGATCACCAACATTACTCTTTGTCAGTGGATTAAAGACCCCCTCTGATGAACTATTTGCACATTCATAGATCTGTGCATACTAAATGAAAGGAGTGTAGTGTTATATCTAAACCAATTTAAAGCACGAATGGATGTTTCTTCATGAAAACGATTGTAAATATGTAGTACTGGGGGTTTAATCAATAATTGGAGGTGGACTTGAAGGCTTTGTGTTCCTCTGATAATGTCACTAATCAAAGTTCAGTTAAGGCTTTGCCAGAGACAGGGTCATGATCCCAAATGTTTAGGTGAGGTGTTGAATGCTAGATTCATGTTGCATCTCGTTGTTATTCATCTACCATGGCTGAGCTTGCAACTAAGTACATGAAATATCATTGTCATCTCCTTTCTTCCATATGTGTTGGTTTAGAGGGAACCTACAAAAATCACCGCTGAACCCCAAATCCAAGTGGATTCTCCCAGGTAATTAAGAAAACAAAACATTTGCTACATTATATTTTATGGCATCCCTTACATTGACTTTTATGATTATCAGTATCGACTTTCATTATGTGTTGCATCTAATTTCATGACAGGACTCAGATCAGTCAGAGTCTCAACAAGCCCATCGCAAGTGAAGCCCCAGCCGTGCGGACAGGTATACACACTGCTATTACAGTTGACAAGACTAGACAGCTGTTGAGTTTCAGTCCCACATACACATGTGAAACTAAATAACTTACAAAACTGAACTGTGTACTAATAGTAATGTTGTTGTTTTTTTCATTGCATTTTTCTTCCAAGACTCTCAGGTCCCTGAAAAATTGGGACAGTCTGAATCTGACACACAGGTTGCCTTGCCGCGTACTGTGGGTGTGAGGCGTCGGCATGCTGAGAGCAGCAGGAGGAGGAGATCTGATCGTGTGCGAGAGCGGCGGTCGTTGAGCGAGGGGGACTCTGTCATGTCTCTGGATGGTGTTGTAGGAGATGTTCTTCAGGGTTTGGGGACCCTAACAGCGAGCCCCATCCTCTGTGACAGTGGAAACCAGAATCACATCCAGCAACAAGAGCAACCAGAGCCAGCAGATCCCACTGGCCCTGTGGAGTTCGAACACTCCACCCCAGAACCTGCCCCACCAAAAGCAACCAGCCAGCAGAAACCTCGTCGGAAACAAGCCCAGCAGCAGCCCCGTGCCAAACCAGAACCAACGACACAGAAACCTGAGAGGGGCCGCAAACCAGAGCGGGCCCCTTTGAAGAAACCCTGGGAGAATCCCAAACCAAGAGCCCGCTCAAAGAGCAGGGACAGGTCAGCCACACGAGCCCGTGCAGCTCCTCCACCACAGGGCGACAAGCTCAACACCTCCCTGGGATTCAATGACACATTTGACTTTGACTGCGAGGGGACGGTTCACCTCACACCCTTCAGGGCCAAGGCCGAGGACAATAAGCTGGCCACGCCCATCTGTGAAGAGGCGTCACGGAGTGGACAAACCCCAAAACAGGCTTCACCTGTCGTTTCCAAGGAGACTGAGACTAGCTTGTCGTCAGCATCATCATCTGAGTCAGAGGACAGCCTTTATGTTCCACAGAAGGCTAAGAGGAAACAGAGCCCGCCTCGCAGGACCAAGGTGATCCCCACTCGTAGACGGAGACGCTCTGAAAAAGTTGAACAAAAGGAAAATATTCCCCTCCAACAGGAGATGCCTGGTGAGCATTTAAGTTTTGTCATTTTAACTCAGAGTTTGTTATACTTACAAAATTCATGTTTAAGTGACCAGCCACACTGAATTGTCACTCATCTACTTTTTAATTTGGTCATCCTTGAGATGAATTAAGTAAATTATAATGAATTATACGTTTTTTTGCTTATAGGCTTTAGGGACAATGAGGCAAGTCCAAAGTCTCTAGACCCTGAAAAAGAGGAACTGCCTGTCTCCCAGTCCCCTGACTGTGTCTTTGCTAACAGTCCTGACCCAGTGAATCTGGAGCAGGAAAACCACCTTGGTGAGTAAATACTCAAGAACAGGTTGATTCCTGATGTAATTGTTGTGTTTAGATTTTGTTTTAATTTGTTTCCTTTACTTAGATTTGTCATACTTCTTACTTTTTGTCTGTATTCTTTGATTTTTATCCTCATTACCAACCTAAATGACAGACTAGTATTTCTTTTTTTACATTTTATGTTTGTGTGTCTGTTTCTTTTGGAACCCAGGAAGATTAGCATGGGAATCCATCCTGCAAACAATAATAAACAAATAAGACTCAAGGCACAGAATCTATTAAGAAAAACCTTAGGGACCTTCATGGATACAGATGATCAACATTGCTACTCAAAAAAATGCTCTGCAAATCACAAATCTAATCCTCTTTTGCTGTTGGCAGTATGCACACAGAAGGTGATTATCTGCGTTTGCTCATGTGCATACTGTTGTTCCAGAGCCATGCAGAGACGATGTAGAAGAGGATTGTTTGCTCCCTGTTACCCCTGGAGTCGAGGCTGAGATTTTGAGGATAGACAACGTCCTGTCCAGCTTCAGAGATTCCACTGAGACTCCTCCTCTTCTACCTAGTCAGACACCCAAGAGGGCCAACACGTGCAAAAGACGTAAAGCTTTCCAGATGTTTCTTCTATCTATTTGTCTGACATGTCACACTCACAGTCACTGCTAGAACATTATTACATCAGATCACCGACTGCTATTGCTTGGGGGACTTGTATATTTTATGTCTGTGTGCACTGGCTTACTTTCTCCCTGTTTTAGCTCTTCACTGGTGTATACACTTGTAGCACACATGCCTCCTGTTAATTTATGATCGGGAATTAATGTTGTCTTGCTTTCACATCACATCCTTGAAGCGTCTTCCTGTCCCTCACGTTTCCACAGGTGGGCTTGGTGTCAGGACAGCAGGGCGGGGCTTGAGTCTGTGTGATGTGACCAATCTGTCCCCCGCAGCATATCGCAAGTTCTCATGTGGCGGCTCACGCCCCTCTGATGCCCGATGCTCCACCCCTGTGCCTGCCCGCAAGAGGCGCTGCACCATGACCGTGGACTACAAGGAACCCTCATTAAACGCGTAAGTTCACAGGCTGATGCTGCTGTTGACGTGGCTGTAACTATAAATGGTCCCGCCACTTGTGTCCCTTTGAGAGCTGCTGACCGTTTGTTCATTGTGTTCTCGTCATGCTAGGAAACTCCGGCGAGGAGACAAGTTTACGGACCTGCAGTTCCTCCGCTCTCCTATCTTCAAACAGAAGTCCAGCAGGAGGTCGGTGCAGAACTCGAGGAAAAGCCAGCAAACACTTGAGAAATACAACGAGTCGTTTGTCGGGTGCCGCTGATGGCAGCTCCTTCATGTTCATCCATTCTGATTTCAGAACGTTGGAGGGCATTGTGGTTTTTAACTGCGATTGCATGGACTTTGACAAGTGATCATATTGTCCCTCACTTGACAGCTTGTAATTATTTCTTATGTGATAAGAAATATGTGATCATTGTTTAATTTTTAATGTTGTTCCATGTGTTTCAGTTTGGTACATGCTGTATTGCAGGCATTGGTCAGTATATCACCTTCCACACTGCCCTTTTGTTTTGTGACCCATCAGGTTTTATCTCCATGCTCTGATAGCTATCTGCTGTAGAGGCAAACTTAATATAGGCCCTTTCCCATCGTTTTAATTACCTGCTGGGTTTTATATGACATAATTGTGAGTATGAATTGTTGTTGTGTCATCTCCTGTATTCTCTAGTCCTTTCTTCAGTGTAATCTTCTATGATGTGATAATAAACTTTTGGCTAAATGCTTTTCACTAGTTTGTATTAGTAACTGATGGCTGTGGCAGAGTGACAGTAAATCCAGTATATACTCATTATGTCTTTGGCTTGATTGACAGAGTTGACCTTCTAGTGGAGGGGAATTCATTTGTCTTGACAACCGAACATCTGAACACGTCAAAGTCCAGATAAACCCCCTTTTTTCAGGTCCATGTATTTGGGTCAGTGCTCTGCTCATAGTGCTACTGTGTAGGCTCAAATTGGACAAAAATGCTGCATTCTTACTGTTAAGTTTGCATCAGCTGAAATATTTGATTTGGTGAAAAACTATTTAGGACCTATCATATGTCTCTTCATGTTTGCAGGGGGTTTATTTACCATTTGTCTCCAAACATATTTAATTTCCATACCCATGTGGTTTCCTTGATTTGTGACGACCGAACATGGCAGCAATGATACAAAGGAACACAGCATTAGTTTCACCTGTTTAATTCAGTCTATAAAATAAGCTAATACTATGTCATTAAAACCAATAGTACAAAGAGCATGAAATAATTTCTCCAGACATTACAAAATTCATTTTTTCCTAAAGTTGAAAAGTACAAACATCTTTTTACAAAACAGCAAAACTACATAGTATTGCACAATCTTTTTTCATTTATCGCCAAAGTACAAAGTTATCAATCTCCATCTGCAGGACAAAAATAAGACAGAATAAATTAAGACCTTTTCTTAAGCATAATTCTTTTAAATTACAGCACATAAATAAGAATAAACTCTAGGTAATTAAATTAGTTGTTAGTCAGCGATAGTTTATATCTAAATCAGATTTGAATGGAAAAAAGATGCTTTTATTTGCTGTGTTAAAGAATACTTGTTTAAAAAAAATAAAAGTGCATTTTGATGGTCAAACTGCCCTATGTGGCTTATTGAAAAAAATGAGCATTAAGTTCTGAAACAAAGAAAATATATATATGTATATATATATTTATATATGTATTTATATGTACACATTTAAAATATACATTGAGTATAAGTGCTTTAAAATAATTCAAATTTGTACAAATTTAAAATGTTTTCCTTTTTTTTGGCAGGATGAACTCATCACAGACAAACTTTGACCTCATCAACGCCACGCGCGCTCCGAGGCGCTGGTCAACACAGATAGAACAGAGTTATACAGACAGGAAATCCTGATCTCTCAGTCTAGTTCTTCACAGGCAACACTTGTAAAACAAAGACTCCATATAGATGTGGTTCCTGTGTGTGACATCTCTTTACCTGAGTCTACTGAGAGAGGGAAGTAGGAAAAGAGGCAGACGGTCGGAAAAAGGCAGGGACAGCATGACGAGAACGGACAGAACAGATGGAGAATGAAAGTGAGGTGTGCGGTGGACCTCACATCAATCCTTGCGCTGTGCTGTCCCTTCAGAGTCTAGCATAAAAAATATAATAATAATAAGGGAAGCAGCGGGCCCTGTTTATTAAGCAATACTATAACGCCTTCCACTGACCTTTGTTTCCGTGTGACTTTGGAATACATGGGATGGAGTATGAAGACACAATATTTCTATTGTCCTACAGCGACAATAATCTAACAAGGTCAAGATGCATTCCTTTTCAAAATAATCTTATCTCTCTTTCAAAGTAAATATCCATCTAAGATACTGATTCAGGGTCAGGCATACATCAAATGTAAGCCTGCCGATCTGAGACCAGTTTGCATCTTCAAGTAGAAGTTCATGTGTTTCTGGAACCTGTATCAGTAGTCTTATTCCTTGCTTGTCGATGCACACTAGTGTGGTTTTCAATACCTATAGTGTCCTAACCATAACCGCTCATGGTTTGAAGGACGACGCCATCCTCTGTTTAGAGACCGGGGCAACTTCTCCCCCTGCCTTACTTCTCGATGAGGCCTGCTTCTTTGATCTTGGTGTAGAAGAACTTCTCCAGTAAGTTGGCACACTTGTAGTACTCGCTCTCCGGGGGGTTGTATTCACGACAGTTGGTGAAGATGCGCTGCATGTCAGCCATGAAGAGCTTGCGTGTTGTGTAGTACCTGCTCTTCAGACGCTCGCTCATCGTCTTAAGGTCTGTGAGGACATAACGCAGGCATGGTTTCACATTACTACAATGGTGTGGCGGCAGCAAATACATGCAGCGCCACATAGAGGCAAATAATCTGATGAGGAAAATTAACTGAGTGGATTAGAAGCATCAGACTTGATTGCCTTATTTCATGTTGTCCTCAAAATACACAGCAAAGGTTGAAACTCATTCTTAAAATGTGTTATGTAGTAGGGCTGTGCAACATATCAATACTATATCAATATTGTGATATGAGACTAGATATCATCTGGCATTCTGGATATTGGAGGTGTTGCCATTTCCTCCTTTTAAAGGCTTCATGTTAAGGGATGGAGTGCGCTGAATTTATCAGACTGCTCCAGTTGTTCTGTTATTTGCTTCTACCTGTCTGGTCATCATATTCACATCACTCATGATTGTTTATTTAAAATCTCTTGTGTAAATATTTTGTGAAAGCATCAACAGTCACCCCCAGAATACTGTCACGATATCAAGATCAAGGTATTTTGTCAAGAATACACTTCACACTACAGTTTGAAACTCCAAACCCTAATCCCATCAGACTCGACCCGATCACAATAATCTTCAGCCTTAGATTATTTAATTATTCCAGCGGGTTTGAGAGAGTTGGGCTCTGTGCTGCAGTAGATGAACAAACTTGAACCTGAAGTTCAACTTAAATGTGCAAGCAAGCAGAGGCTCTTCCACCATTTAGGCTGTGATGTGTGTCAAAAATTACAGATGGGGTAAACAAACGGACAAACAGACAGCCTGTGTTTTGATTAACTAAACAGCTGCTTTATCGCCTCAGCTCAGTTTGCATTTGGTCCGTCAGCTCTGACAGCTCAGCTGCGCTCAGCAGAATCACGCAGGATATATTTTTTTTGGAAAACTGACGGGTCTGGCCGGTGTTGGGTTTAAAGCATGGGGTGTTGGGCTGCAGCAGTGCTTAAACAGAGGATATCAGTTATAGGTGGTCCTTCAATAAATCCCAGGACACATTCCACTTGCAATCAGATCACCCAAGACGCATGTTAATGCCAGGTGTAAACAGGGCCTCATCGTCTTGTAGGGCTTTTTAAAGCTGATAGCTTTTGAACTGTGACACAACATCACAAGGCTGAGTTATATTTATCTGTACATCTAGCCAACTAAGAGCTTTTTCAGTCTATCCAAACAGCACTTACCAAGATCTTTTTTGATACTGCTAGACAGCACTTGAGCAAGTCACTGTGGTTCAAAACCAGTTTACAGTGAAATCACATTAAGTCCCTCTGACTATGTGGTGCAACAATTTGCAGGATGTTTGGAATGTGTTAAATGCGATTGTGAGCTTTCGACCTGCACTAGAGCTGCTAAATCTCAAAAAACAAATTAACACCAGTGCAAGTGGTTTTTAGATAGACTGAAGAGTCTCGAGACCTTGGCAGGCGTGGGCAGCAGGGAGGTCTAGTGCTTAGGGAGACTGTGCTTTGACCAGAAGCCCTTGGCTCAATCCCATGTGACGCCAAGTATCTGCACTACTGAAGTGTCCTTGTACAAAACACCAAATACCTGCCAGCAAGTGAAAAATAAGAGTTTCTCCTTGAGGGATAGGATTTTTAAAAACCCTTAGTAACCCTTTTATGTAAAATATATACTCCTGTAATTCTTGTCCTGACACTACAGTCCTGTACATACCCATGGGGAAGCGAATGACTTGGTAGTACCCAGGTGCCTCGGTTTTTTTCACAGGCTCCATGAAAGGCCAGGCGTTCTGGTGACTCTAAGACATACAGAGCAGTCCGGTAAGAGCAATGAACGTCTGTGTACATGTGTGAGTGTGAGTCTTAGTGTGTTTAATAGGTATTTGCTCCTCACCTTCACATGTTGGAGGATGGTCTTTAGAGTGCTGTACAGCTGATCAGGGTCCTTCAGCTCCTTCCTAGAGCGGAATAACAAAGAAAAATATCAAGTTGTGATCATGTGTGGACACTGATAGCAAAATGGGATTTGAAACAGAGTTAACGGCATTGAGAGTGTTTGCACGGGGTGTTTATAGCTGCTTATAACTGCAAATGTCTATGTCCAAAATATGTTACCTCAAGAAATTAACATGAGTGGTTTCCCCCAAATTTATATTCATCATGCTTTGATCTCGACTAAAGCAAAAAAACACATCTATGTCTCGCTCTGCCAGCCAGTCATAAATATTTAAACCTTTGCTCTTATCTGAGTCCTGAAGTTTGGAGCCCTGCTTCTTGCCATCTTGGATGACACTGGTCTGTTCTCTAAGTCTGAGAGTGAAGCAATGCAAAAGCACTCTGGAAAGTTCAAATCTTAACAAGAGTAGAAACTCTAGGTCAGTCTTACCCTTTGCCCATTGGCTTCCAGCCAGTTTCACCTGTTGGTATTAAGAAGAGGTTAGACTCATATCATGCCAAAACACGCATCCTGAAAACATGAGATAAGTGAACGTCAACGTACGTATGCCGGGGATGCTCTCAATGGGAATCTGCCGCACTCCTTCCTTAAAACAGGAAAGCCCCGGGTAGACTTTTCTGATCTGAGCTTGCTTCCTCTCAATCAGCTTCTTAATGATCTGAGAGGGACAGAGAAATGGCAATGGGTTACAAGAAAGCAAATTCTTGAAGTCCGTGGATGGGGAGAGATGGTGCAGGAAGCATTTGAAATTCAAACACACACACACACACACACACACACACACACACACACACACACACACACACACACACACACACACACACACACACACACACCTCCTTCTGCTTCTTGATGATGACAGAGAACTCGGTGTAGGGGATGCTGGGGTTGAGTTCACAGCCCATCAGTGTGGCTCCCTCATAGTCCTTGATGTATCCCACATACTTGGCCTTGGGAACTTTGATGTCCTTGGAGAAACCCTGAGACAAAGAAACGGATATCTGTTTCTTAAAGCCATCATAATGAGTCATCTTAACAAGTCATTTCATCTTATATTCAGTATTTAAAAATCTGGTTTTGTTTATAGCGAGGGAAAAGCTTATCAACTAATCGACTTTTCCCCCCAAAATTTTCTTCAAGTGTCATTTTCTTAATGCTGTGCTGATATAACTTGTTTCAACATATTTATACTTGTTGCCAGAAAAAACCCTGAAACAAGTGAAACCGCATTGGAAACAAGTGGGGTTGTCTCACGCCTCTGGCAGTTTTTTCCACTTGTTTTAAGAAAAACAAGATTTTTTAACACTGAATTAGAGACAAAATGACTAAAGATGGGGATTTTTTTGAAGTACATATTCAGCCTTTTAGGACATAAGATAATTCCACATCTTTTCAATGATCTTTTACTCATCATAAGAATTTCCCTGATATTTTGTACAAACAAGTGCCTGTATCCCAAAAGAATGCAGAACAGGGCAGATCACATCAAGAAAGTGACAATAAGTCTTGAAACAAGGCTTATTGTGAGATTATCTGGGCTCAGTGGCAGATTGTTTCCAGCTGCTGTAGCAAAGATCAGAACTGTTTGCATTGTTCATTCATGCGTTATTATACCATACGCAATGTCTGGACAAATAGGGGGAGGGTCTGACATTTTGTAGCAAAGTCATGAGACTTTAACAACGGTACAACCACAATGTGCGTGCCCTAAGCCACTGAGCCATCTAGACATCCACAATGATACACATTTTTCAAATTTGAACATGAGAATAAATGTAACAGTGGACTGACCTGCTTCTTGAAGTAGCCAATGGCGTATTCATCAGCATAAGTGAGGAAATTGAGGATCTCGTGTTTGATGTGGTATTCCTTGAGGTGGTTCATCAAATGAGTACCATATCCCTACAACCAGACACACCAAACAGGCAGCAGTCACACAGCATGAATTCATTAAGATGCCACGAGCTGACCGAGAGCAGAGAAGCAGGGAGGGCACTCACCTTGACCTGTTCGTTGGAGGTGACGGCACAGAAGACGATCTCTGTGAAGCCCTGCGAAGGAAACATCCGGAAGCAGATGCCTCCAATCACACGGCCGTCCTTGATCAGAGACAGAGTCTTGTGCTTCCTTTATTAAAAGAGATAGACAGATTTCCACTCAGTTAATCTCAACACTCCACCTTTAGCAAACCATAGGCCTGTAATAGTGAAGCGATGTAAATGAAATTGTGGGTAGACAATGAATTTCACTCAGTGATCACCATAAAAACAATTATCTACATTTTCTCTATATAGTTAAGAAAGGAGCCTATTTTCATTCAAATTACATAAGACTAATACTACTGTAATGCATACTTTATAAAATGAATTCACATTAAATTACATGGTTGTATGATGTAAAACAGGTGGGATAACTCCATTTAACAAATATAAAGCTTGGCACACATAACTTATTGTAGGTGGTTTTGGTAGAAAATTAGAAACAAAATCACATGGATCACTCACGGATCAAAGACCAGCCGTGTGATGTATTCCTTGGGCATGCGGGGCAGCTGGTGGGAGAACACATTCTGGAGACCGACAAGCCACATCAAGATTCTCTTATTGGGCTTCTGGTTGAGGGAGTTACCGATGACGTGGAACTCGATCACGCCCCTGCGCTCCTCCAGACGGGCCGCTTCATCTCGCGCCGAGTGGGCCGACAGCAAACTGGTCTGAAAGACGACGGGAGCAATCATGAGCTTCACCACTATGTTTATTCTGGCCATACGAAACTAATACTAAAGATTTTTATATTTTTGATGATGACTTTGATGTTTTCTGTCCTGACAGATTACCTCTGGAATAGCGGCAGGGTCGGTGATGGTGGCCATGACTTCATTGATAAGGTCCATGGGGATGTCGCCCACCACCCTTGGCCTCTTTTTTTCTTCATGTGTGAGGGGCTCTGATGATTTCCGCTTCTCTCCTGCTACATGGATACAGGCACAAAGAGGAAAACACACACGCATGCACTGAGTATTGATGGAAATGAAACGTTTTTCGGACCATAAAGCATAGCAGTACAATAAAGATTTTTTCTCCTCTCATTGTAGACCTGCTTTTAGCACTGGAGCTGAGTTTTCAGTCACTGTTGTAATATTGTTTTTACATGTATTTACTTTAGCACCACAAACTGAAGTATAGTAAAGAAGTGCATCTTAATTGAAACAAGTGGGATTACCGGCATATGAAATCAATTCAGGTAAAACCTCTATTATTGCCCATGCAGAAAAAAGGCACAACTGACCTCACATCAGCACGTGAAGATAAGCTCTGGGTCATATTTAAATTTTGTTTCCTAAAACAATTTTTAAGGACGTCTTCAAATACGCCTCTGGAAAGTCAGCTACATGCTCTTTGGAGGAATGATCAATAAAGTAATTTAATTTCAATTCAAAGTTTCTCCAGAGGCAATGGATTGAAATGAAAATAGACAGGAGCATTTGAAAAGTCACTGTTAATTACTTCAACTGAACACAATAGATTTTATAATAAACAACATGACTGTTTACATTGTATGTCACGGGTGTAACTTTACCACGATGCCCACTGCCAGCTGGCAAATGTTCAGTTATTGGCTAACAATTTGGCTTTATCCTGATGAGCAGGGGCATGTTTGCCTGGCGTACCTGGGCTCGGCTCCAGCACAGAGGCTGTTTTCCTAGCGGGGCTGACGCTGCCACAGCTGGTTGGGTCCACCGACACAGGACTGGTGCTGTAGTACAGCGGCCTGGCCACTGGGGGCGCACTGATGACTGCAGAGCGAAACAGGGGATCGTCACACTATCATAACAACAATTCATGCTTTCATTCTGTCTTCCTCAGCAATCAGGTTTAAGGGTGTGTCTGTGAATGTCTGTGTGGGTGTGTGTGTTACCTGTGTGAATAGGGATCTGCCCTCCTGAGGCTCCTGCCAAGAAATCTTGGCTCCAGATAGGAGAGCTATGGCTGTACACCTCCTCCTCCAACATAGACAAGAATCTTAAAAAGGAAAAAAAACACAACTCTACTATACTGATGCTGGCTGAAAATACGCCACTGTTTATGGTATATGTTTGAGTGTGATGTCAGTGTTTTCTTTCTCATACTTTGGGAAGTGTGTGAGGATGAGTGTGCGTTTCTCAGGCGGCAGCTTGTCCTTCTCCTGCCTGGCCTGCTCCAGCAGCTGCTTCCTCATCACAGTGAACACCGACCGCAGCAGCGTCCGGCCGAAGATCTGGGTGGTCTCGTACCGGGGCAGACTGTCACAGAACTGAGGCACGTTGCAGTAGCAGAGCCATCTGGAGGGAACAGAAGCAGCTTCGTTTCAACACTGTGACTGTAAACAGATCTAAGGCAGGTAACAGGACACCCAGAAAATAACAAGTCATAGTTGTAAGTGAAAGCCAATAAATACCAAAAAGTAAATCATATTACTTTTCACTCTCAAGTAAGTTTGAACTTGAGAATTTGAGCAAGTAAACACTCCAGCATGTTCAAACAGTACGCATAAAAGAGACCAAACAAATTACAATAATCATTGTGAGTGACCAAATACATTCTTATACCCTGTTAAAGTATCCTTGTGCAACACACAAAATCCCTACCAACCTATCAACCTGGAGGTCAGCAAAGACAATTTCGCTGTGGGGATCAACAAAACATCACAACAATTCCTCTACGGCCTCCAGATGTGGTACCTCGTGTAGTTGGCTTTGTATCCAGCTGCATCATCATTGGGCACCCTCTGTCGTCTCTGGGAGGGCGTCTCCAGCTGCCAGTAGTTGATCTGGTTGAGGAACATCTTGGCCAGCTCCATGATGGTCTGACGCTCCTTAGATGGCAGGTGGCTGAACTTGTACTGGACAAAGTTGTTCACCCCCTATTTGAGGAGCACAGGGGACAGCAAGTAATGTTAAGTGTAATTAATAGTGATTTTTAAATGGGAATGGATGCATTGCAGCACTGTAATTTGTTTTGAAGTTATGCTTTTCTTTAGTGGCACAGCTGCCTCAGTGCTGCACATGTTACCTGCTCAATGCTGGGTTTCTCAAAGGGAGGACTCTCCTGTGCTTCCAACATTGGTTTACCCATCTGTAGGATGGATTTCCTCAGCAGCTGACAGAAAAACAGATAAGAACAATTTAGGTGTTGCTTATCATCACATTGCATGAGGCAGGTGTGGACAAATAGTGAAGAACTGCATAAAGCCCTGATGTTACTTGGGAGAGTCTTGTAGTTGAGAGGAAGCTTACTTTAAAGAGTGAAAAGTAGACTTGTTTAGTGTCAGCATCCTCCTCTTTGTGAACACACGTGTACAGGTACTCCACATCCAGGACGATACCTAGGAGTCTGTTCATTTCCTCCTCTGATACGTTTTCCAGGTGAGTCACATGATCACCTGAGAGTAAGAGAAAAAGAGTGAGAGGGAGAGAAAGGGAAAAAGAGGAATTTAACCTTGAGCGGAGAGTTGTACTGATTGAGGAGTCAGACTTCAGCATCTATCAGTGGCACTAGAAATACCTCACACTCTACAGTTGTTAATATTATCTATTTGAACAGCACAACTACATTCTTTGATTTCTCCCTCCTCTCCTCCACCCAGTCCCCCTGGCCCCCTGGACACCCCGGCATACCCAGAGTGTGTGAGCAGCTTCGGCAGGGCTCCTGCAAGTTGACTGCGTTGGACTGCTGGTCAGTTCGTGGCGGCGTGGGAGGGGGGTTCTGACTCTTCCAGCCATTACACTTACAGGCTCCCTCGGCCTGCAGGGAACACAGAGTTAGAATGAGAACAAGCAAGGATGATCAAGGAGAGAAACCCACCTTAACTACAATGATCTACTGTTCATTTTGTTTTATGATAAATTCACACTCTACATTATAGTCAGCAGTGCCAAACCCATTAAGATTGTATGCAGACAGGGTCTTTATCATTTACTGAATATAACATTAATATTTGTTTGTAATGATGACTGTGACACTTCTTGATTATCACAAATCAGTGGGGAGTTTACCTACCTTTTTCAAACCGGGGGTCATGATTTATCGATCTTTCATTCACCGCTACACTAAACTAAAATAAATCTTTCAACAGTTATGCACACTCCCCTGCAAGTGTACCTTGGCAATACAATTTTTTTTTAACTTGACAAGGCAGGTAAAATGAGTGGATATTTGTTTTGACTGACTCTGTACGATCAGAGGGGGTGGGGTGAGCAGCCTTGTCATCATAATTTAATACTTCCATGCCTGTTTCCGTCAGCTGGCGCTGCTGCACTGGGCATGCGCACTGAAACAACAACAAACTCCGCCCCCCTCAGCAGCTGTCACCCTGTCAAAACAAAGACCCCGTCCCCCTCTGCAGATGATATACTGTATAAACCCAGCAAAATACACTATATTTACCCCCTGCGTTGACAGGCGACACGGACACAGTTAGAAATTTCCAGTGTGGAGAATCAGACAGCCCAAACACACAGTGTGCTGTGCAGCGCACAGATCAGCTACTCCCCAGAAGCTGCATCTGACAGAGCGCCAAGCCAATGTTTACGTTCACCAACCCCCCACCTTCACAGCAACATTGTAACATTGTAATAACAGTGGAGTGCTTACGGCTGCTCGGCCCTCGCTGAAATGTCTGCAATAATGCTGACGCTACGATTGACTACAGTAGTAACCTGTTAGTTCAAAATGATTGGTTCGTGTAAGCAAAATGAAAAACTGAAGTGCTGCAATGGCTTCCTTTGCTGCGCTTGCATTTTGCAAAGTATTGCAACCAAGCCCGGAAAATACAATCCGAGAAGACTACTTGGAGAAAACAACTCAGTGTTTACAAAAGTAGTTAATCAGTAAACATAACGTACTTTGCACGATGAATACACTCCGAGTTTTTCCAGTTTCTTCGGTCGAGGAGAGGAGCGGAGCTGCGCCTTCTTTACGGCTATACGTGCGGATCCTCCAGCGGCGCCGGAGCCCTCCGTTCCCCCGGCTCCAGGAGCCGCCGGAACCGAGCCCGCGGCTCCGATGGCCGGCGAACCTTGCTGAATCCCAGCGCTCTCGGCCATCCTTCACGCCGAACCCCGACGGGACCCCCGGCCCGGGAAATATTCGTGCTGGTGTCCGGTGCTCTATTCCACAAGCGGAGGATCAGACATGGCGCTCATCCTTATTTTTAATTTCTCACTGTAGGCCCATTTTCCTCCGCTAGGGGACTCAAAATGGGATAGGCCTATTCCACTATAATTCAGGGGAGAGGTCACAAAAATGCAACCATTGTAACAAGATTTCAAGGTCAAATGTAACGGGAATCAAAAAATATGGACGGTTAGGTGGATTCACATTATAACGCTAACCTTGATGCACTAATGAATTATGGCACTTTCATGCAACCAAACACCAAATAATAACATATCACATTAAAATAATGAAATAAAATCATAATGTATCAAAATCATTGATACATGATCAGTCACAGAAATACTAACTTATTGTTCATACAAGAAAAACACTGTTGATCTTAAAGACAGGAGGGCCTGTCAGTAAAGATCTTTGACCCGTTTGTCACAGATAAAAAAAAAAAAAAAAAGGACTCTAACATCAAGGTGGGTGGTGGGAACTTAAGTAATCATCACCTGTAAAACCCAAACATGACAGATATGTATATATATAGACAGATAGATATATATATGAGAGAGAGAGGGAGAGAGAGAGAGAGAGAGAGAGAGAGAGAGAGAGGGAGAGAGAGGCTACCAGCAAAGTCACACATACAGTCTGTGTACAATAATAAATGATCAAATTTATTTCAGTATTTATTTGGTCGTTACATAACAGTACTGTAAAATGCTTGCATTTAAATGTTTCGGCTGCAATTAAGTGTCCACGGCAAAGAAACATACAATGTACATCCCTATAATGTGTTAATTCATTTATTCATGATGCACCAGCGCGCCGGTTTACAGTTGTTTCATTGTTCCTACAATGTTGTCACAATGTTACTAAAATGTTACGGAGGGGCAGGTTGGTTAATCAAACTGTTTTGTTTTCTGCCTCACTCCTCTGGAGCTTTTTCAACCAGTGTCTCTGGAAGTTCAGTTCTACTTACAGGGAGGAGTATTGATAAGGCATCCTAGCCTGATACCACTAAAAAAACAAAAAAACAAAAAAGAATTAGTGAAATGCAAGAAAGAGATTATGTTAAAAAATAGAAACCAAATATCTGGATATTATTTTTTTCTTTTGAGAAAGGTACAAGACAGACCACTAAATAAATGCAATTTCATTTTTTTGTTAATAACACTACATACATTTATAAAGACCACCACTGATTATAATTTAACCATTTGTGTGAAAAAAGGAACAGCAACAAATCTCCAAACCCAGATCGAAGCTGTTTTTTCTGCTAACTGTACATTTTTTTTAGGATTATCTAGACAACTCCCTAGCAAGCATTAGTCCTGTCACTTGTAAATCGAAAAAAGGTAGACTACATTGCAACACCCTATTTACAGTATATTATTTATATATTTATATATATATTTATATCACACTGGCTGTAATTATGACAAGATATATTCATGAGCGTCATTAGTGCAAGGCATGAGTAAGACAGACCTGTCAAAAAAGTTATTGACCAGACGTTGTGTGTGTGTGTGTGTCTATATGTAACATGTTTTTTGTGTAGGTGGGTGGGACTAGAAAGAACACAGGTGTGTGCGTGACGTGTGTGAGGGATTGTTGGAACCAGTTGTGTGTGCGTGTGTGTGTGTGTGTGCTTGTTATGTACAATGATGTATAGGTCTGGAAAGGTTCGGGGGAAGAAGTCAAATGTATGTGTGTGTGCATGTGCAAATGTGTGTTCAAACACACACACAAACGGGCACATGAGTGAGTCCTGTGGATGTAATTCATCACCAGACGGCTAGCCCTGGCCCACTCTCTACACACTGACACGCGACTGTGTCTAAAGCACTTCCTAACAAACAAAGGATGACAAATGATTGACTCAAAGGTGAATAATGCCGGCAACTGATCTTACACACTGCAACTCCCCACTCACTGTTATCACGCAGCAGCAGCCCAGCAACTTCCATACACTTGAACAGGTACAGTCTGCATAAACCAAATCATCCAGAGGCAGAAAGTGAGAATCAGCTGACCCAATGACCTATAGGCAGAGCGGCCCAACTTCAACCACAAAGGGATGGTCTGGAAAAGATTTGTGACATGACATCCCATCAGGAGACAGGGAGGCAGCGACACCGCTGGGCGTGCCTCGGAGACTCCTGAACCTTGTGGACAAAGTTGGGTGGTGCAGAGGGGCTTTTGTTGTGCTGCACTGGTCCTTGCAGACACTGAAGTCACAGAATAAATACTGTGAGACATTGCACGATGCCAATAGGAACAGCTAGAAGCAGGCACGGCCCCGGGGTC
Organism: Myripristis jacobus; assembly: GCA_900302555.1. Lineage (NCBI taxonomy): Eukaryota > Metazoa > Chordata > Actinopteri > Holocentriformes > Holocentridae > Myripristis > Myripristis jacobus. The sequence goes on from OMLB01002932.1 coordinate 19,192, forward strand.
GGGCCTTGGGGTAGTCGAGGGAGGACAGAGGGGGAAGTTTAAACTAGTGCTACTTTGGGTTTAGTGAGGGAAAGCATATGGATACATTTCTTGTGAGAAAGCAGTGGGCAGAAGCAGGGAATAAGAGAGAGAATCTGAAGGCCCTAAGTCCACTGACAAAAGTCTTAATTTTCAGATAAAAAGGTCCCAGTGACAAGAGAGAGGTGTGGAGCTCAGGATCCCCCTCTTTCTCACTCTCCATCCCTGTCTTCCCTCTCTTTCTCAAACGTACAAGACCATGTACAACATCTTCACCAATAGATTTTTTTTCTGTGCTACTGAAGAGTAAAGGTAAAACACAGTTTTCTTTTTTCATTTTAGGCCTTGCAGTTAAACGTGCATCCATAATTCTGACTTACGATGCTAGTACGAAAGAAAAAAAGCAGCAACAGAAAGCAATCCCAGAAAAGAGAGGAGAGCACCAGGAAGAGACCCGTCCCTAAACACATGGGCAGGAAGATGATGGAGGGCAGGGCGCACTAATGACAATAATATCTATTATCAATAATAATAATAGATGAAAAGAGCTGGATGGAAGAAATAGGAAAGTTGGGAGCAGAACCAAGAGAGGGAAAACTACAGAGCCAATGTTGAAAGGTCAGAGTGACATTGACTTAGTTACTGCAAAAAAAAAGAAAAACAAAAAAACAAAAGAGGGGCACGGGGCATCTTTTCTTGTTCTGCACATCAGAGAATTTGGGAAAAAAAGTACGACACGTTGCATTAGTAACTGCAGTGGCATTTGGGGCATCGGTCGCATTAGTTACTGCTATACAGGATCGATAGGGGAAGGCGCTCTTCACGTTAGTTACTGCAGCACGGGGCCTTGGTTGGCTGAGCGGCTTCTGTCAGGTCCACTCCTCGGTTCCGCCCGCTGCTGGCTCCTGCAGCCTGGGGCTCACTCTTCGGCAATCTCTTCGCTGAAGAGCAAAAACAAAAAACAAACTTAACAATAGAACAATGTCTGGAAACTACAATTCAATAGAACCAATAAAAAATAAACCTTAACTGTGTCAATAATTGCAAGGTGCCACAGTTACAAATGACAAATGTGCCGTCACCAACCATCCACTCAGCAGAGCATGAACTTAGTACTGAAATCAAGGGTTCTAACCAAAATCTACGGGCGTGAGGGCAAGAGTTACCTACCAATAGCCATGAATATCTCGTTTACATTCATTGATGTCTTGGCTGATGTTTCCATGAAAAGTAAACTGTTGTCATCTGCATAGGACTGGGCATCCTGTCAATACACAGCAAGCTAAATGAGAGCTCATCCCACCCATACACATGCATGCAAAATACAATTATTTGTGGTACAAAGACTATCAAAGTATTTGCAGTATTAATCGCTAAGCACAAAAAAACAGGAGTACGTGGATCTCCACTTGAAATGAGATGCGTGTTCAAAGAACTTGAGAACATATAAAGACTGCCTGGCCCTGAATATGTCCAAGGAACAGTCCATTTGCTCTGACCTGGAAGTCAACAGCTCTCTTGTTGGCGAGGTCAGCCTTGTTGCCTGACAGAGCGATGACTATATTGGGGCTAGCTTGTCTCTGCAGCTCCTTCACCCAGTTCTTTGCCCGTGCAAAGGACTCCTGATGAGAGGAGGAGGGAAACCATTTATAAATACTCCCGCAACTTTCATTACCTTCAACAAACTTTTATTTCAGAGGCAGAACCCTTCAAATCAGGCAGCATTTCAACTACAGAATGGTGCACACTGCTGAAGTAAGCCGCTGAATACATGGATAGTATCATGTATACACTACTAAGGAGGGAAACAGGGGGAACAAAACTTTCGGACAAAACACTGCACAGGACAGGACAGCATCAAGGATGTATGTGAACGTGCCTCGTTTGTGATGTCGTAGACCACGATGGCAGCCTGTGCTCCTCTGTAATACATGGGTGCCAAACTGTGGTAGCGCTCCTGACCTGCAGTGTCCCAGATCTCAAACTTCACCGTTGTGTCATCTAGACACACTGTCTGGGTCAGAAAGGCCGCTAAGGGAACATGATGAAATGAGGGGTGAATTGGAGATAGACAGCAATAACTACACCACTACCAACACTCTTTATGACTCTGAGCATGTGTAATAAATCAAAGAGTAAATATATCTTCCTATTTTGTGTGTACTTAAATTCCAGTACAAAAGTAGACTTCATCTTAAAAAGTATCTACTTTTGTTCATCCTTGGATGACTACTTGAATAAAGTGGCTAATGGGTTGAATTAGCAGTTAACAGATAAAAAAATCGTTCCAAAATCAGAGCAGAACCCCCCTGCGACTTCCAACCCCCTGGCAGCTTATGAGCAGGAGCCTGACCAGCTGGAACTCACCTCCTATTGTGCTCTCCTGGAACTCGTGAAACTGGCCCTTAACGAAGCGGAGCACTAAGCTGGACTTGCCCACGGCCGACTCGCCCAGCAGCACTAGCTTAAACTGGCAGATCTTGTTCCCTGCATTGGGCCCATTGGGTCTCGTAGCTCCTCCCCGATTGGCCATGACCTAGTCAGATCCCCAGGTGTCCTGTGTGTCACACTTCACTATCAGGACTTCTGCTGCAAGAGGCCAGAGAGAAAACATCCTTAGTGACATGATTTGAACTCTGAGGAGCACCCTGGCTCATAAATATGACAAACAATGTCTACTCACAGGTATTTAAATACACGTTTATCACTAGCGCAGCATTTCTTGAGTATGCAAACTGTAGGATTTTCCCCATCACTGTCAAAAATTTAGCTGTGATACCGTTTCAGTTCTAGCAAAAAGTGACAACAGCTGCTATAAACAGTAAGTCCAATAAGCTGCTTCTTGTTTTCTTTTGAGACGATAAGGGGATTTTTAGGGCTCAGAATAGCACAAAACATTTGGTTTCCAATGTGACGCACTGGTGACAGACATAAAAAAAAAGCAAAATGCAGAAATATTAAAACCTACTGACTCTTATTTCATGCAGACTAGCTGGGTTAACAGATGTTGGATTTATTGTGACTAGGATGAGATACATTCAGAGGAAATTATACACACAGTGCCTTTAAAAGTGAATTTATTAGAAGGTGCCATGCCCATCACAACCACAGCAGACAAGAGTTTCACCTATAACCACTGCTTGAGTCTTGTAATTGTGAGTACCTCCGTATGGCTACATGCCTTGAATTCTTATAGTGCATTGTTCAGTAACTTATTTAGATCGTAACAAGTGAGCAATCTGTGTACAACGCAGGATTGTTGTAAGGAGAGAAGCAGAGATACTATCTTCGACTTTGCAAAGAATTTGCCATGAGCATGATTTGTGAATTATTCTTGACCAGGGAACAGGATAGAAAGACCCTCTCTGTGTGTGGATATGCTTCATGATAAAAATGTATATGACAACGGATGCCTACGTCTCTGCTCAAAACAAGATTGAGAAGGTAGAAAGCTTAAATATCTGTGGTGCTACAGCAATCTATGAAGTGCACGTCTCCAGGCATGGTGAAGTTGTCAAAATAAACATGGCATGTGAGTCAAATACACCCATGCACTGCGATTGGTGGGTGGTAACTTAAGAGCTGACAACATAATAAGTCTGCAGTCAATATTACTAAAGCTTATCTAGACACTGTAATGGAAATATTATATGTTTGTTTCCTCTGAGTGGCTTTCAAATCAAGTCCTTAATTTCTATACCAGTAGCAAAGGATCTGCTGCACCAATAACGAACCAAAAAGTGATCTCAGCTGTTTCAGACAGCTGTAAATCATCCATCCTAGGAAATCCGGAGGTGTAGAGGGGAATGCCATCTATATGAATCACAAGCTGGGGAACAGACAGCCCTGCAGGACTGTGCGCATGACAACAAAAGTATCCTCAACATGTTAGTTGGCTACATTAGATATCTCATCTTTATGACACCAAAGCAATTCTGACGAAAATGTTGTTGAATTTACGCATGCAACAGTACAGCGGCCACACAACACAAACTGCAATGACCAAACATCGAGCGTTTTGCTGGGACTCATGACACTTTGGCTGTCAACAAAAGCTCTGTATTGCAATACCCACAAAATATTTCACTTTGATTACCGTGTCAAGTTAGCGGCTGAAAGTAAACAAACACAAGTCGGCCGGCAAACAGCAGCTCTAGCAAGGTATCTGTTTTGATTTTGAGAGGGAGGACGCCATTTTCCAAATTGTTTTGTTGTCTAGCTAGCTGGCTTGCTACTGGCTAGCGCTGCCTAGCTCGGTGTTAGCGATACATGTAGTGCTAACTAGACACCCAGCAAAATGTTAGCCTCGCAACCAGCTGCAGCAACACAACAAGCCCCCATAAAACTCCGCGCAACAGCATCAGTAAACAGCGTTACATACCTATATACACCACAGCGTGGCTGTTGTTCTGGTTGGCTAATGTTATCTAACTGGGTGTAGTCAAATCTTCAATCAACAAACATCAGCGTTTGCCTGTTAGCATCGCTAGCATTCCACCCACTGACCTGATTCCACCCTTTAGCCATTAGCCACCACGAAACCAAACTATTAGCTTTGTATGTGGCTTGTTTGGCCGGATATCACTGACTGAGAGAAAGCAGCAGCACACGGACGGTGAAAAGGAGCGGCTGTGGTCATTAAGACACAACCAGGGCCTGCGTGTTTTTTCACACTGCCTGGTAAACAGCAGCAGTGTTAGCGGGTGAAGTCGGCTAGCGAGCAGGCTAGTCCCGCTGACAACCGAGCCAGCGTTAACGGCAGCTAACCCGTCAGCTGTGTCCGGTACGCTACCTGCGAGCCAGAAGACGTTTTCAACTTTAAACAGCACCGCAGCGGGGTTTACACACCAGATACACGGGCCACTGCGGCGGAGCGGTGTTGTGGAGCCCGACAAATTATTTCAGCAACGCCGATCACGTCTCCTCCTTTCTTTCTTCTCGCAACTTCCCCCTTAGAACCAAAACACAAACAAGCTCTTCCGCCCCCCGTGCCACGTCACACCTCACGTCCGAGGCTCCGCCAGCGACTCCCGGCCGGCCGCCTGGCTCCGCGATATATTGGTAACATATCGTTATCTAGATATGGACATGCGCGATATTAATATCTGCAAAGGCAACGATACGGACGATATCAAATGTAGGGTGAGGGTTAGCCTCAGACACTGAAAGCCTGCTCTGATGTGAAGTAACTGCGTTTTCTTATTATACTGTTTTTATTTTTTATTTTTACCTAATAGAATGGACACGGGATGCACATCAAAACTTTACACAATATGCATCCAACAAATCCATATGCTACTATCGGCCATCTATTGTGGAAGTGACGATCTTTTGAGAAATATTCTGGCAAAATATCTTGAAATATATTGCAATAAATCTTACTTATTTGTGCATAATGTTTTTTTTTTTTTTTTAAATAATGGTGGGTGAATATATTGTTTGGGTTCAGCAGCTTAAGTCAAAGAGAAGCGAGGCAGTTTTACTCAACACATTTTATAATTCTTCTTGTCACAGTTCACATAGACCTACATAAATGTGGATACTGCAGTGACTTTTTTTCATTTTTTTTTTCAGTTAGAACGAGTTAGAATGAACATGTTATCGCCACCTCTAACAGTATGAAACCTCTAAAAAACAGTCCTAGAGTTCGGTGAACTTTACAAACTTTTGTCTGACCTACAAACGTGTGTGCTGGAAATGTTCCTCTCCACTCTAGAGGCATGGATCAAAAACTTTACATATCTATGATCCATGTCCTGTGGTTTCTTTTCTCTGGTTAGTTCTTGTTCTGTTTTGTGAATTTGTGCTGTCCTGTGTAATTGATGCATACTTGTTCTGTTTATGGTATTAAAACGTACAAACAAAAATATGTTCGATTTCAAGTGAGCTGGGCTGGAGCCAGTAGCGATAAACTTTAATAAACCATTTTATTCCTCGTTATCCAGCCTGAGCGATTGCTGCAGTGCAATAAGTGTCCAGTAGGTGGCGGAGAGGCTACGTCAGTTGTGAACCGTAAAGCGAAGAAGAAGAATCTCCCCCTCCACTTCCTCTCGGCCCTTCCGGGGGGAAGCCTCTGTATCAGCACGTTTTATAAACATCACAATTCATTTCTCATGCTGCAGTGATGAAGGGGTATTTTTAACAAGGGCATTATAGCGACTTTGTCCCGGCTTTGTTGTGATTCATATCGCTCTCCCGGACTTTAATATCCTGCGCTGCCATGGAGGAGGGAGCCACTGGGACGCCGGAGGAGCTTCTGGCAAAGCAGCATCGCAAGGAGAAGAAGGACCTGCAAGGTGGGCAGAGGCACAGCGACTGCGTTTAGTCACTCTCCTGTCTTACTGTCAGACAGTTCATATCTGCTTTGTCATGTTGTGATTATAAATGAATGTTAAAGTGAGCTAGCAGCGAGCAAAGGGCCACGTCGGAGGCTGCAGAGTCACGTCCAGCTCGACCTGACTCCCTCCTGCTCCAGGGAGGAGACTCTGAAGATGTAAACTCATAATAAATCACCAAGAGTTTCATTTCTGAAGGCTGTAACCTGCAGCAAGCTTGCCAGCTTTTTCATGGTGAAATTGAAGATTTAAATATATAATAATTCAGCCAAATGAGACCAACACATTTTCATTTGAGAAAGCTGACACGTTCACATGTTTTTAACTTGTGGTGGCGATCATATTGAATATTTAAATGTACAAGCCAATAGGGCAGTTCAGATAATCCAGTTAAAGCTACTGAAGGTGTTGCATTTACAGAAATTAATGCAAAAATCATGTTTTCATATCTGTAAGCTGTAGTGTAGCCAGAATGATATCCTACAGTATTTGGAGTAAATTTGCCATCTGTGCGCTGCCAGGTTGTAATGATACTGAAACCTTTGTCTGCTCCAAAAAAAGCTTTTAAATTTTTACATTTTATTTTAGCCGCGTACTTTTGAGACGGTCCCGAAATCCATGTCGCACCGTCCAGCAGCCATTTAAACCTATGAAATTCCTGGTGTGTCATTCCGAAGAAAATTATTTTGTAGTTTATTGTCAGTGCTGCTGCAGTCTTAAGAGTTTCTTTTTCATATAGAGAGTTTTGTTTGCTTTAAAGCCACTGGCCCCTGAAGTAGGAGTCTGTAAATGTCTAACTAACTGTACCCACCTGAGCCCAGGTACCAGGGATATCAGGTCTATCAGGATTGTGTGCAGGATCTGTAGTCCTGCTCTGTTCTAGATCGAGGATTCAATTTTAATATCAAACTAACCCTGAGGTGCTTTTATACCATGTGTGCCTCTGTCTAGATATTGACCAGTTTCCCCTTTATTTTGTGATTCTGTTTACCGATCGAGTTTGTGAATCATCTGATAAATAAACATCTCTCTGCATGATCTTGACACCTTGAGCATGTTGTTTCAGTGGCCCGTTCAAGTCAGTCATTTGGTCTCTGTGTTCCTCCCTGAAGTATTGGTAATGGTCCGTCTGCTCTTGTTCTACACTTTCAGCTAAAATTCAGAGTCTGAAAAATGCAGTCCCCAAGAATGACAAGAAGAGGAGGAAGCAGCTGACAGAGGACATAGCCAAACTCGAGGCTGAGCTGAACCAGAAACACGAGGAGGAGCTCAAACAGCTCACATCCCCAGCGGACACAAAGGTGAAGTCCTGCATTTAGATGATCGATGAAGTTATTCTTACTTATACTCTGAAGAAAGGCATGTTTTTTCAGTCCATGTGTCTAGTTTGGAACAGGGCATACTGGTGTTACTTTTGAACACATACAGTATATTAAAAGAAACATGTACACACATTTATTGTTATTAACACATGTATTATAAAAAAACACAAGTAGGTTTTGTCTCTAATTGGAAATTGTTGAGTGATCAGTTGCAGTCAGGCTTCAAAGGAGTGCTGATTTTACTAGACTGTGCACATGCCGCATCCTCCGTATTGTATCATACTCCCCATTATCACCGTATTATTAATGCATATATGAACTCCATGTTTTAGATCGGACTGTATCTGAAACATAACTGTAAATGTGTGTTTATCTATCGTATTAGGTGGGAGAGATGATAAATGGAGTGGAGGCCATGACAGTGGAGGGTGGAGAGGAACAAGAGGTCAAACAGCCTCGAGTAACCAAGGCCCAGAAGAGAAGGGTGAGCTGCACTTCTCTACTGAGAGCAAATAGGATCACAGCTTGTGTTTAAGGTTACCCACCTGCCCTGTTATTGTCGTTTATGCACATACTCAATACCATAACAAACAATGCAGTGCATGTCCATAATCAGGAAGCTTTGAAGTCTTCAATTGCCCTGCACAACAAACAACATGCTGAAACCGACAGAGTGAAAACTTTATGAAAACTTCCCCCTTTTGCAGAAATTGCTAGAAATCCTGCCTGACAAGTGGTGCTATAACAGTAATAATAATGGAATAATTATGTGTTTCTAATACTCAATACAGTGAGCTTGGCTAAATTATGTCTAACTTTTGTTTGTTGTCCATTTTAATTTGTTCAAGCTGTGGTTTTAAATACTCCCCCCTTTATCTCCTTGCAGGATAAGAAGGCAGCCCAAGAGAAGGAGAGGGAGAGCAGAATAGCCGAGGCAGAGGTGCAGAACCTGCTGGGTGAAAGGCACCAGGAGGGCTTGAAGCTGGCCCAGAAGCTTGCCCAGCGACAGCAGCAGATCAGGGAGATCTCCTCTGATGGCCACTGCATGTACCGAGCCGTTGAAGACCAGTTGGTGCAGCGAGCAGTGGTGTGTATCAGAGCTGGAGGCTGTAGTTTGAATAAGTGATCAGGAACCTGATAGGGGAGAAATGTACTTCTGCCGTGCTGTCTGCTGTAGCCTCAGCTGGTCTTGTGGAGAACGGTGTTATGCTCATTCCACATCGTTCCAAGCTGTGTTCCACTGTTCTTATAAAAAGTAACACTGTGGTATAGATGTCTAAAACTTCATACAGTGTATAAACTGTAAGTGATCTGTTGTGTTCTTTTCAAGCCGGCGTTAACCCTGGTTCTGAAGGAGTTGCGGTCCCGTACTGCTGAGTACATGAGAAACCACGCTGACGACTTCCTCCCTTTCCTCACCAACCCCAACACTGGTGACATGTACACAGCAGGTAACAGCTCACCTCACGTCTTTGTTTCGGTTGTCACAAACAGGGTCTACCGTTTGTCACAGCACATATTACTTTTGTGGGAAAGATGATTATGTGCAGTATTCATGTGAGTGTGTGTTTCCAGATGAGTTTGAGAAGTACTGCAGTGATGTGGAGCACACGGCGGCTTGGGGAGGACAACTGGAGGTGAGAACTTCTGTCTTTGTCACAGAGACACTGCGCTGTTGGACGGACATTGGATTTGTCAAATTTCATTTTCAGTAACGCGTTTTCCATTTCTTTCCCTGGCAGCTGCGAGCGCTGACCCACGTCCTTCAGCTGCCAATAGAGGTGATCCAGGCCGACTCCCCCACTATAAAGATAGGGGAGGAATATGACAGTGAGCCCATCACCCTTGTGTAAGCGCCTGGCTATATGCAAGTTTTTAATTACATTCCTGTGTTTGTTTAGGGTGGAAATGACATTAGTGCCCCTTGTTAATAAATATCAGACTCAACCCAGCGGTTCACTGCACCGTGAGCTCGGATGATAAAAGCTCCAGTTATGGAATTATTCAAAAGTAACGTGACAGTTTGAGATCATCATGTAACCACATTCAAATGGCGTGCATCTAATTTGATAAAGTCATATTTGGCTATCACACAGCACATAAAATGTAACGGACAGAACCACACAGGTGTGACGCTGGCACATGCATTACATACGTTTTTTTTTTTTTAAATATTGAAATCATTTTGCAAGCTTCCATGATGCTTCCTAAACTCTACATGAATCTCCAATAATATTTAAGTCTGCCTAGACTTGCCATGGTTATGTGCTTATTGTTTATGTGAGCATTATTATAGACATCTGTAATGTAAATACACATGTTCATGTTTCTCAGATTCTTTGTTATGGGTAAAGCTTGGCCTTATTTTTAACATCACTGCTTTAAAGATTGCATTTTTCTTACTCTTGAGCTATCACTATTTTACAGTTATTTTCTTACTGTTGTAAATGCTTGATGCTATAGTTATGATGTACCTTGTGATAATTATAACACACAATAGCCTGTATTTACATTGAGACAGCCTGATAAACTTGTCTCTTGTTCCTCTCAGATGTTTCTTTCACAGCACTTACATGTATTTTGGCATTGTGTTGCAGTTACATGCTTCACGCCTACGGACTGGGAGAGCACTACAACTCTGTGGAGCGTCTAAAAGACCCCGCTAATGAGGAAGACAGCTGAGAGACAGCTCAGTGCTGATGTGACAACCACATTGTGTTAACGCTGGGAGTTTTCTCACATCGAGGGCCCCTGAATACAAGCGTATTTGGTCGAAGGAAATGTTGGCCTGAGAGTAACTGAGAGGTTGCTGCTGTTTTCAGGTTACGTTAACAGAGAATGGTCCTTTTCTGTGTCGAGGTTGAAAGATAACACCGGGCAGAATAGAGTGTAATAGAATCTCTGTATTCTGAAAATGCTATCATTGTGCTAATTTAAAA
>OMLB01002932.1:31163-46417 GCA_900302555.1 Myripristis jacobus
TATTTTACCTTTACACTATTCCTGTATGTTTTACAGGGGGCTTGTCAAACCTTGTTGTGCTCAATCTGAACCACAATCAGATTCAGAGACTTCCAGCAGAGATAAAAAGGTAGCCTACATTTATGCCATCGTCTTGAGCCAGATGTAGCACATTGGAGTGTAGCCTGCATGGCATGCATATGTTGCAAAGACCTTTCATTAAATATGTAGGCTACTGCAAAAAAAAATCTTAACAAAGCATTTAGTCCTATAGTCGGTGTTAAAATCTTGTTTTTCTTAAACAGAAAAAAATGATCTATGAGCTAATCCCACTGGGTTTTATAGTTTCATTTGTTTCAGGATTGTTTTCTGGGAGCAAGAATAAATATGTAGGAATGAGAAAATCTCTGAAAATCTCTCTCTAGCAATTAGACTGTAGATTAAATGTCTCAAATGAAAAAAAAAATCAATTTTTGAAGTAACATTTGGACTGTCCACACTGTACCTGGTGATCACCATTGATTTAACATATTTTTTCATATAACACTGAATTTACTCTGATTAATGGTCTGATTTATTAACCGTGGTCCAAAGGTCTTATAGATAATTGTAAATTCATACATAAATTCATACAAGACAAACAAATCCTCCCCCAGCTTGTGCAAACTTGAGCGCCTCAGTATGCTGGACAACAAGCTGGAGGAAGTCCCTGTGGAGTTGGGCCATCTGACGAAGTTAGCTGAGCTGAACTTGACCCGCAACAAGCTGTCTCAGCTTCCTCAGCAGCTCTACAAATGTAAAGACCTGGCCAAGCTGTACCTAGCCAGAAACAAGCTGACCAAACTACCTGAGGTGGGTTTTCAGGGAAGCTATTTTTGGTCTTCTTTAAACAGGCGTTGCAACATTTTGTACTCACGACTGCTCATCGCCGATGGAAAGAAGTGGTTTCATATGATCTCTGTATGGTTGTGTTTGGTAATGCAGGTCTTTCCCTCATGTTGTTCCATCTGATCCTAGTGAGCATGCATAATTGATTTTGTTAACTGTGCTAGGTGATAAAGCATTATGTAATATCCGCTATACTATCATAACAAAGTGCTTCCCTCGGCTGCATGGCTGCACAGCCCTCACTTCCCCCTCGTGTTTCCCCAGGGGATCAGGGCACTGGCCAAGCTCCAAGTTCTGGATGTGGCTGGGAATGAGCTGTCCATGTTTCCTATTGAGGTATATTGTCTAATAAAGAGGCATCATGCTGTGCCACGGTTAACTCCAAATAACCAAATAATATGTAATGGCAGCTTTGACTTGACTGATGGTTCACTTTGCTCTGTCCAGTTCCACCTGCTGCCTCTGCGAGAGCTGCACTGTGAGGTCAACAGGTTTGTGCGCTGTGAGCCCATGGAGTCCATGAAGCCTGTGGTGGTCCTTACGTTAAAGGTAATTTATGAAGACAAGGTATGCTGTATCTATCTATCTATCTATCTATCTATCCCTCCTCACATCTTTCTTCATTCTTTCAATAGTCTCTTAACGGGTAAAGCCTTTATTATCACATGGCTAAGAACATTTAAAGAACTTGGCTGCTGATCCAACACATTTCAGCCCCAAGAGCCTTCATCAGAGTGCAGAGCAAATTTTAATTAATTTTATTATGACCAATAATGATTTCAGTAGGCAATATTTTTTCTGACATTCAATATTAAAAAATTGCAATAAAAGAAAACTGTTAGTGAATTGTTTAAAGAAACAAAGTGAAAAATGAACAAAGAGAATATTGCAAATGCAAACTAAAGAGATGAGAGAGAGAGACTGTCAAACAATATTAAACATCTAAGCTAGATGTTTAATATCTAGAGAATATTAGAATGACCAGTAGTCATGCTGGAGAAAGACGGACTGGAAATATTGATATCCCATATTCAGAAAAAGGCAGATATTGGCCCAATACACTGGTTAACAGGTAAACTGGTGTAGTTTGTTATGGGTTCATAAATGTCCCATTCACTTCATGTTGCTTGCAGACAGAAAAGCACTTAACAGCTTACTTTATGTAAGACATATCATACAAAACAGCTCTGCGGTGCTCTCTGGCTCACAACAATTCAAATTTGTAATCGTGTATTTCTCCTCCTGTACACTGTGTCCTCTCTGTGTTCCCAGGAACTGGTTGCCAGATTTGTCTTGCTGCAGGACAGGAACAAATACTCTGTGGTCCACAGGATGCTTCCCCATTTCCCCTGCCTCACTGCCCTGCTGGCCAACAGGGGCTGCTGTGCCCTCTGCCAGGCCCCCTTTCTCAACACCTGGCTGGAGTGTGTGCACTTCATCAACCTCAGGAAGGTAGTGTATTGCAGTACATGGTACCCAAAAAGATTTTCTAATCTGCATCTGCATTCTAAACTGCATCAGTACCATCAAAACAGAGGACAGGGGTAAGATAATTAGAGAGTGTATTTGTGTGTTTCAGGACATGAAGATGAAGAGCTGTCTGACTGTCCCAGTGCGCGCCCTCCTCTGTTCATACAAGTGCTTCAACAGAGCTGGGCACTCTTTCTATGGTATTGCTTCAAGATAAATATGAGTACATTAAAAATGGCACTGTCCATGATCACTGCTCTCAACCACTTGTTTTTTTGTTTTTTTTTAAACGAATAATTTGTACACATGTATCAATACACAAATTCAACAGTAGATTTGTAGATTTATATAAGTAGGGTAACACTGTGAGGTTTCTGTTGCATTCTGCAGAAAATAACACTGCCAATATTGCCAGTTGCCAATATTGTCCTTCAAACGTTCCTTAGATGTCATTGCACTCTTTTCTCACCAGGTGGCAGCAGATGATCAGGGAAAATTTTATTGTTTGCTTGTGCCTGTTGCAGTTCCTAACACAGGCTGTTATTTATGACGTTTACACTGTTTTACATTGTGGTGTGCCATACTTACACACACACACACACACACACACACACACATATGTATATTATGTATGTATGTACAACATGGCAGTTACACATTATGCCTCTGCACACACTTTGTTTGGATGTAATGATTTGCTGTTTTGTCCCATAGGTTGGTGCAGTCAAGTGAGTAATAGCAGGCAGGATTTTACCATGTGTGTTCAACATGAAGCTTTTGAATCTGTCTTGCAACAACTCATCCCGTCTCTCACTGGGTGTAAATGTGTTTTCTACAAACAGCAAATAAGGGCTTTTCATTTTATCTCACCCTCTGTTCCTTTTTTTTTTAATGTATAGGTTCATTAAAGGCACATGTAGCAAAAAATTCCAGATATTCTTGCATGAAAAATTAACTTATATATAGCTCCTACACATGTTCTGGTTGTGTATATCTAATGGGATCCTATTCCCTCATCAGTGCTGATCAAGCTGCATGAAGGCTCCTTAGCTGCCCCATCTCCATCTCCAGCCAGTGGCATCTGTTCTAACCTGCCAGAGAGAGAGAGGGAGAGAGAGAGAGGAGAGAGAGAGTGAGAGAGAGAGAGACTTCATTTCTAGCAAATTAATTTCCCATCCACGCCTCCAGAGCTTGCTAGCTCGTTCACTAGATGCTGCGGCCGCTGCTGCGTGTGTCTACCGAGTCGGAGCCTCATACATAATGCATTAGGTTTAATTGCAAACCCAGAAACTAATGACTTTGGACTGGTTAACAGCAGGGGAGCCATACATCTCGAGCAAACTGAATGAAAAATCAGCTCAGAGGAGAGAAAAAAAGGAGCCTAGCCCCTAATTGATGAATAATTGAAGCGGTGAGCTACAGGGCATAATTGTGACATTTTGTTTCAATCAATTTCCAAGTGGTGTGGGCGAAAGTGCACTTAAAGGGAAAAGGCAATGACAATGAATGAGAAAGAGATAAAAAGAGTGGTCGCTGATGGAAATGGACATTGGGTCTTCAGTCATTGTAATGACATTTACTGGGGCAAAAAAGACTGGACTCATTGAAACACAAAGTGACTTTTTTCTCTTTGTCTTCCTCTGTCTCTCTTTGTAGTGTGTCTGGCAAACTCCTGTTATGACACTTTTCATGTCCAACTAATGGATCCATACTTTTATATAACTTTTAATTATTTCCACTTGCTTTATTTGTTTTTAGACACTCGGTTTAAAAGCTGCTATACACTCACTGCACTGAAAAACCTTAGCAAGGGAGCCATCTGCTTTAAATGAATGTGTTTTTAGCTAAGCTAAATTCCTTTGCAATCAGCTCAGTTAGTTTGTCATCAGCTAGAGCCTGAGGGCAACCAGCCAAGCCTTCAGCCAATGTGGTGGAACTAAACACCACACCAGTCTGTCTTGGGCTCGTTGGCATGGAGCAGGCAAGCCTGGGGGTCAGGCAGACAAAGAGACACAGGCAGGGCCAGTGGGGCACGCTGCCATCTGATCTGGTGCCTTGGAGAGCAAGACACAGAGTTGGAGGCATGCTGCTTGCCATAACATGAGTTTAAAGTTGACTTCCAATGTAGGCTCTATGACGTGTCATTAAAATATACCTTGGCCTATACCTAAAATAAAGGATTGCACACCTGAGAACACATATGTCTTTTCAACACTTATGAATATTTGTCAACAGGAACAGGTTTTTGTGAGAGACCTGTGATCTGCGATGCCATCAGATGACACTTGCTGAAAACCTTTTGCACTGACAGTGACAGAGTGTTTGCATTTTTACACCCACATGCTTTCACATTTGTGCAGACAGTGCTGTGAACTAGAAACTGTAACAATATCCCTAAGTAATCACACTGGGTACTGACATATTGTTCACAAAGTTGGCTTCTCTCATTATAAATAGAACAACTCAAGGAAATGTTGCCTGGTTACATCACCACATTCTTTGCTCTGCTGCCTCTGGCTCTGGAAGAGAATTTAATGTTCACAAATCTACATTAACACGTTTTTAAGACTTAATTAACATAACAAAAACTATTCAGACACCATTTTGTTCTGGGGTAGAGTTTTCCATTAATGATACATAACCTCACTACATACTGACTTCATTTACATAATGATATCACAGTGGACATGCAAAAAAAAAAAGAAAGGTTTTTGAGGTGTGCATATGTACCCGCAATCTATAAATAGGTCACTGCTTTGTGCTTGCACCATGATAATGGGAGAGGGTGAAAGGCCAGCACATCAGAACATATCCTCTTCCAGGCAGCAGATGTTGGGTCCTGAAGCAGCGGAGGAACAGCAGCAGTGGGGCCTGCCACTAGCTCAGTGGCCCCGGGCCCTGTCTGTTAGTCAGTCTGGTGTTGGGCTTTATGCCTGTGTGCACACATTCACATACGCCCCTCCCTCCCTGCATACACACAGAAACACACACACACACACCTACACACATGTGCACAAACGCAAATACAATCACTCCACCCACTCTGCATTGATGGCACTTCATCAAGATAGCTTTGCCCTCATCCCTTTGTTTTCCTCAAGTCGTCTCACAAAACACACACACCCACACCCGCACCCACACCCACACCCGCATGCGTACGCGCACACTCTCTTTCCATATCACTGAACCGTCCCTTATGATTGCCATATTCAGAGAGCACCGTGTTTTTGTACAGAATATTTATAAAAACCATTCACAGCTTGATTGACGTTTATGGAAATGAGGAGGTAGCGTCCTCAAAGGAGACACCATACGGATAGGAGCAGCACACTGACGAGAGGCATCTACAAAAGGCACTTGTAAATTCCTGACATGCCTAGCATATGTTAATGAGCCATTCTCTAGCTCTGATATAATTACTGTGAGAGGATATTGCCTTTGGTGGAAATATCTGTCTCACATGGCATGGCTACCTCATGGGGGTGAAAAAAGTAAAGAATGATAAAGTAGCAGGTGCATAAATTCTCATTTACCGTGCTTGGAGGTAAGGAGAGTGATGTTGGCAAATTCACTCAGGATGATATATTGGGAAGAAGGCACCTTGGGTTCATTACATACCTCTTTTGTTAAAGTGCGTTCTGCAGTATCGTATCATTTGTTAGGGAGTATTTAGTCTGTCTTGTCATTGGCAACACTCACTTAGAATGTCTCAAAAGGAGCCTCGGGCTGCTTGAGGTCTTATTGTATCTTTGGACTAGCTAGGTAAGTTATATGTTACCTGGAGAAAAAATAATACAGGATGCCGGATGGAAGCTTTTATTCTAATGGATGTGATACGTAGAAACTTAATCATTTGGCTGTACTTTACCGGCTGAATCCTTGGCTATACAATTCAGTGTGAGATGGTGATAAAAAGATGAGAGTCCATGGTGCTTTACATCATTTTGCTGATGGCAGACGTTGTAATTGGCCAATAGCCTGCACAGTCTGAGGGGAAAATGCAGTGTGTATGTGTTTGAGACCTGCTTGTTACTGAAGGCCATGTTCAGCTGTGGACTGCTTTGCTTGTGTCTTTGAGTTATTATAAATCCCACTCTTTGTATCACAGAGTCTGTATCATAAAGTCTAAATGTTGCAGCATCAGAATGCTTTTCTTTTGTCATCTACACCTCCTCGCTGTAATCTCACACTTCCGTTTGCTACTAATGGCTTTATTACATGCTTTGATGATTTTCCAATTTCAGTTTTTATCTAAATTATTACTCAGATAGAACTGAATAAGCCACACACACAGCTCCACACTTGCTGTGACTTTTATTGCTGTGAAATTTCAGCTGTAACGCCTTCATTAGGATGTGAAGAGCAATGCCATGCATTTCCTTAAGCAGCAAACGCCCAGGTGGCATGCAATCAACTATCTATTACACATGTAAAGAACATTTCATAGTTTTTTGAGAAATGCAAAAACAGGACCCAGCATTTTCATTCATAAATATCGCCATGTTAGCCAGTGGATCAGAAAAATGTATTCTACCTTGTAATATCACTCCATCACACTAGACCAGACAATCAGAAAATATTAAGCTAGAGAAACACAAAATAATTCAACAATGATCTTTCGCACTAAAGGAAAGTCTCATGCTCATCACTAGGCCATCTAACGTCTCATGTCAAGATCAGCATTTTGGCCAGTAGGATTTGAAGTATTTAAATATCAACATTTTAATTCATTCAGTGTTGTATATTGGTATCAAAAAAATAAAGGAATTAGGTTGCTGTAGGGTGGTGATATTGCATTTCCTTAGAAACTATTAAGTTTTTTCTGTAATTTGTAATTCTGGATTGACTGCTACCTGGCTTGCCTGGGTATTTGCTATTTAAAAGACATGCATGGCATTGCTGTTCACACCTTGTCCAGGGCATTGCACTTGAAACGCTGGTAAAAGTCTCGACAAATGGAGAGCAGTGTGCAGTTTATTCACGGCTTATTTATTTCCCAACAGTCTACACCTTGTTGGACCTGTGTTCTAGCAGTTTTTCATTATCATTACCCTAAAACGAACACATGCCACTCACATTCCAGTAACAAACACTGTCCACCATGATTTCCCCACTGCAGCACTGTAGCACGTTTAGTCTCTCATTTTCAGAGGTCCCACAATTCCATGATTGCAGTCTTCACCTCAGAAAAATGGCTTGACTCTGGCTCACCCTGATTTCTCCTCTCCTCTCCTCCCCTTGGGCAGCAGAAGTGGTGCTATTAACATGAGTAGCATTGATTGCTGTATTAGAGGCCTTGTGACTGGAGAGGGAGAAAAACAGCCATTCGATAGTAAGCGGTGGGCCAGTGTCATAGCCGGGAGTGTACACCACTCCAATCAGTGGAATCTATTGTCTCGCATCGCTGCCCATGACAGATCTTGGTATCGAGCCACTGGCAGAGTACCAGGGTATTGTCTGTGTGATGGCTGTACAATCAATTCTGTTGTGCTGCTTATGGTGCCGGACACTAGAGGGCAGTATGATTCTCTGCTGGCTCCCAGGTGGACGGGGCAAGAGATCCACTGATGCACAACACATTGAGATATGCCCGATGAATCTAAGAGATAGTGCACCTAATAAAAGCAAGAACAATGAGCCGTCATTGGAATTCAAAGCTTAACTGAAATCTAAGCATCAGATCAGAGTGTAACAACAGATGTGTGACTATTAAAACTAATAAGTGTAACCACATATGAGAAAAGGTGAAAGACGCCTCCCACCCATTGATGCGTATCGAGAGAAAAGAGAGATGGCGGAGACTGAACAAGACAAGCAAATGTACTATCTCCTCATCAGTTCAATAAAAGAGCCTCCTTGATGTAGACTTAAAGGTGAGAGAAAATGTTTAGACGAATTGGACTTGAAGTACAGCGGGTCGTGTAAAGATGCCTCCAAAAAAGCTACAAAACAAATCACTTCTCTCATACCAGTCTAACACAACGGCTTTCCCTTTCCTTTTTCTCCTCACAATAATGCATATAAATAACAGCTGGTCTTTTGAGGTTACAAGGAATGTCATTACTGAGCCATTCCTCATTAGAGGAGTTTTTAGATGGGAGGCTGGCCGTCGCACAGGCATGCTCTCTCTGGCAGTTCTGGGTCAGCACCAGCCACACTGCAACAACAAGATTACCACCCCGCCGTTGTTGCAGAAATAAGACAAAACATAGCTGGAACTTCAAAAGAACAAATAAATCTTTAATCTCGAGTATCTGTGAATCTCTTCGATTTTTTCTCTTGTGGTGCAGTAATAACAAGGGCCATGTAAAGGCATGAAGGATCTGTGCTTCTGTTTGTTGGGGCAGAGAATGAGCACTTATGCAGGCAACAGCATTGGAGGCAACATAAAGCTGATGAAGTCGTGGATGCTACAGTGTATCTTTTTGATGTCACTTCACATGTGTCACTCTGTGGGGTGCACGTTGTATTCTGTGATGTTTCGATTGGCTGCTGTCACTTTCCCAGAACAGCTCTTTCTGAATCATGCTGCTTTTGTATTGAACTTTTCTTTTATCCATTACACTGCAGCTGACCCATTAATTTGAATGTTTGCATATCCTCTGATTCGTATGCACCTGGATATTTCACATTTTCACATAAGCTACCTAATTTGATTTATAAATCAAAACAATCTGGCATATGAATTCAGCCTGTCAAATGCACAGTGGCGAGCCCGCTGAGTCAACCCTATGAAGTCTTTCAGTCCCGGCTCCTACTCCATCATCAATGATGTGATTGACGGCAGACAAGCTTGAAACCCAGTTTGGGGTCATGTGACTGCCGTTGGAGCATGCCCAGTATTACTGAGTGGCAAGCGGGTGGGACACCAGGTAGCAGCATCTGGTCTCCGGGTTTTTCTAGAACACACAGCGCCTGTGGCGCTGCAGGCTTGGCTGGCCGAACATCTGTCTCCGATGTGCTGGCCGGCTGGATGAGCAGACCCACGGCTCAACCAAGCAGCCAACCAATGATTGGACAAATGAATGTCCTTCAGGAACATGTGGGTTAATATTCCTGTTATCTGAAGACGACTCCTCACATCCATATTATTGGTCTATGCTATCATTTTCCAGTGTTTTCGCTCTCTTCATGTTTCCTGTAATAGCTGAAGATACCAGGCACATGCTCTAAAGCAACATGTCTACTGATGTTTGATTTCTTTTGAAGTAAATGTATTTGTGTAAAATATCCCCTTATTCAGAAAGTAGCAGTTAGCTTCTGTGAAAAAACTCAGATGATATCACTATATAGATATTATAGTTGCATACTTGACTATGTATGTACAAGTGTATGCCATATATCTCATCAAACTGTGAATTTCAGTCGTTTCACAATGTGCTAAAGGTAAGAAAGATGATTTGTCTCTTGTGGCTCAGCCATTTTCTTGCACCCTCTATTGTTTGTCTGGTAAGGTGTTTGCCATATCCAGCATGCTTGCTTATGTACGCATGAAAATTGAACATGACATAAATGAATTTCACCAGCACAATATTTGAGCGTGAATATTGATATAAGGGCTACAGATACAGATGCTCTGCCTGCATGCATACTCGAGCATGTATAGTGTTACACTCCCTTGTGTGTACCACTGAGAAATCAAACTGGCAGCAGCCTTCAGTTCAGTCCATATTTTTTCCATACCGTAATTTTTTTTCTTACCTCAATTCCCTATTCAGCTCTACCCAGATACAAGCAAGGCAGAGGTTCCACATGTATGGGCTTCAGCAGCAAAGGTAGAGAAAAATGTTCAGTATGTCTGTGCACAGAATGATAAAATGCTGCTGTGAATCCATGGGAAGCTACTGTAACTTGGCCAGGGTTATTGAAGAAACTTTCCAGCCACCGTCATCTCTGCCTATGTGATGAGCATTCATAGTGCACCGAGAGAACGGGCAAACCTTTCCAAGACAGTTAGAGCATGGAAGACTGAATCCCGAAATACGTCTGTATGGCGCATTAAATGTCTGCATAATGACCGAACAACACACCATGAAGCATCTTACTGCAAAAGCTGTTGTAGGTGATCTTGAGAGGGCAGCATTGCTTTTTACTGCGCCTATCAGCAGCTATTGTGTGAAATCATTCAGCATATTTCATGTGAATTTGAGTTTACTTTTCCCTGTTACTGTATTGTAGCTGAGTAACACCAGTAGAGCTGAAGACAACAAAAACAACAGCACAACACTTCACACAGCACAGAGCAACAGAAAAGAGCAGCATGATGCACTGTGCCTGCTTGCCCCTTCCAATCCAGCCCTGCCGACAACAGATGGCCGTCTCTCCCACAATGCCGTGCGGTCGCAGATGCCAACAGAAGAGGTGACAAACACTCTGCAGGTGTCTGTCCCTCTGCGTCCGTCGTGTGTGTGCACGTAAGCGTGTGTGTGTATGTGTGACGGGGTGCAAAGAGCACTCCTCTTGCAGGGAGAGGAGAGTGTAATTGATAGCAGAGGACAATGTGCAGGAAGGAAGTGCCATCATTTGCCAAGTGAACAGGCTGGCACAGAGTGGCACAAGCTGGCAGGGACCAATTCAGCAGAAGTCCACGTTGTATATTAGTGGTATATTCTCATATGAGTAAAAATCAGTCTCTCACCTAATGAAGAATGTCTAAATACCATTTAACACAACGATAAGAGTTACATTTGCATAAAACAGTCTCTCTTTCATGTTTCTCAAAGCGCCACGATCTGTCTGGTGGCTGCAAATGTGTGTTATATATCTGGTGTGTGAGAATTAACATTTTTACAGTAAGGCTATCTCTGATGTTATTCCCTTAAAAAGCAAACCGTTTTCTCAAGGTTTCACCAGAATCACAGTCCTTTGTACTTTTTGTAGCAATTTAAACCAAACAGTGACTATATCTTGTATATCTGCGTCTCTTTAGTACATCTTGTACATTTTATGACTTTTTATGACTTCTACCTGCATTGTGCAATCTGTTCCCTTTTCGTATGTACAGGCCAGGCCAGGTGTGTTGGCTGGCAGGGGCTAGCAGAGCCAGGTGAGCAAGCTGCTAGCCAGGTGCCCTCCAGAGGCTAGCTAGGCTGACCAGATACCAGATGGCAGTGGAGTGGAGCACCACCAGGCACACACACACACACACACACACACACACACACACACATGCAAGCACACAAACGCACACACATGCACACATGGGAATGCACACCGGTGTACACATACAGTTACTTGTGCAAATGGACTTTCTTGCACACGTGCGCACAGACAGACTGTTTCTTACAATAAAAGGAGAGCATTAAAAAAATGCTGAAGCCCTGCGGTGAGTTCTGAAGTGAAATACTTCACTTATATTTACTGTACTTCCTTACCTGTGGCAGGGCTGGAGCTCACGCATGACCCACTGATATACAACTCTCTTCACTTCAGAGCTCATATAAATGTCTCTTGTAAAGCAGAGCTGAGCAAGATTAAAATGGATTTTTCTGGAGTTTATGGGAGCTGAGGCAGTGGTGCTTCAATGAACACATTTGTGACATGACAGGTTGTGTTATCACTTGCTATGACAAAAGTAATATATTTCAGAAAGATGCACTTTTCTTAAAAGATGGAGCCATTACCCACTGAGTTTGTATTTATCATATTGTGTGATATATGATGAAAATTACTTTTCAGCCTGCAAAATGAATCTTTTTAGTTGGAGCTTTTTCAGTGTATATTTCTTCATTGGCTTCCAAAAGGTCATTTTTATCAAAGACTCAGAAATCAGTAGTTTGCCTGACAACAGGTTATTAGTGTTGACATCATGTTAGAGCTCTCCAAGCATGTGTACAGGCATCATATGTGCTAACCAATATATAGTTAATACAGTCATAGTTATAGCAGCGCTGGCACCGTCTCCTCCATATCTGACAGGGCATGCCCGTCTCTGAGGCCCAGAGCACAAAGCCACAATGCTTTGGTAGGTTTTCTCAAGAGGGTCTGAACACAGTAAATTCCAGCCAGCCTTGCAGTGGTAGCCATTTACCCACAGTCAGCCTGAGCGTGCCTGAGATCTGAAATTGCTGAAAGCTAATACCATCTAGTTGGAACCTGGTTTCAAACATTGAGTATATTATATCCAGCCTCCATACAGAAACAATGACAGCCACTTCTTCCACAGTAACTGACGGTTCATAAATCACACTTGCGGGCCTGGCCGGGAGAAGACGGATCGGCCATCTGTAAATATTTATTCAGCATCTCTATAATTAAACAGAGCCAATGCATCATGTCAGACAGACGTGTCTGACGACGATGGCTCACACACAGCGCTGAATAATACAGTGTGGAACAGCTTGGTCAAACATTTGTTGTAGATCTGAGAGAGAGACAGACACGGAGAGAGACAGCAAGAGGAAGTGAGGGTGGATAAGATGAATCCAAGATGTTAGAGGAAGGAGGAAGACAGTGGGGGCATGAAGGATGGATTGATGAATGCAAGATGTCGTTTGAGAGAGGGAGAGAGTGATAGCGGAAAGGGAATCAACGGATGAACTGATAAATCCAAGATGTTGCAGGAGAAAGCCGGGGCGGGTGACACAGAGGGGGGAGAGAGATGAGCAGCAAGGACAGATGAATCCAAGATGTCAAAGGAGAGAGAGGAGAGAGAGGGGGGGGTAATGGAGGAAATAGTTTCATGATGGTCTGTCAGCAGCTATTTGACCCAGCGCAGCCCGGTGCTGATGGAGTCCCATCGCTCACTAAAGGAGATGAGGTGGAACCAGGATTCACTGAGATCTCACCCTGCACATTCCCAGGGTATTCCTATTTGGTGGAATATTGAAGTTGGATACTGACAGAATTAAGAAGGGTGAGAGTAGGTGTATAAGTGTGTGTGTGTGTGTGTGTATAAGCAGGGGACACTTCTTTGATGTGGTTGGGACATTCTTAAACCTGCAGGTCTATTAGAGAGGAACTGGAGCTCTAATCTGTGCTAGTTAATTTACAGCTGGCTGAGTGGCACGGAGTGTAACCGGGGGTCTGCGAGGCTGTTGAGCTCTGATTTACAAAATATGGAGGGATGTCTAGAGATGAGTGGCATGAAACAAGACTCATTGCAGGGGAAAGGGATTATGTCTTCATCTGTTTTAGAGCATCCAACCGTATGTGCGCGTACGTATGTGTTTATGCTCGACCTCTGTTTGCTTCTGTGAGCGCACGCATGTATCCCTCTTGTGCGTGCCGTGTCTGCATCTGTGTGCACTTTGTTTATTAGCATGCAGATTGCGTCCCGCTTCGAATCCATACGGGAGCTGCCATTTCCGATCGGAAACATTTCACGCAGATATAGAGCAACGTTGCAACCCTCCCTCGGTCCCTTGACAGCCAACCTTGGACAGTCTTCATCCATCTTCCTTCCCTCTCTCACCAATCAAGTTTGTCTGCCTTGGGAGTGCCTAGAAATCCCATGCATATTTCAACAAAATATCCCAGCCAATCTGCATTGCAAAACTCAAAGAAATGTGACATTTTGCTATGAAAAATTGATTTCACAAACAAGCGTGACATGCCTGCAGCGTTCTTATCACATTTTAAATACTTTTATTAATATATACTATTGGAATGAATTCATTTTATATTGTCCACAGGGACGACCTCCTGAAGTTCTCCACTGTAAATATTCCATCGGCCCTGTCATGTTGTCTTCAAATTTGCTGTATTAATATAAAAAATTCATTTTTTTTCCCTGACAAAGAGGGCCAAAATAACAAGTAAAACAGCACTCTGGAGAAACATGGTTGTGAGCAGACTTCTTGAGCTGCACTGACAAGCAATCATGGCAAGTTCTTGAAAAACTCGTTGGATAACATTTGTTTGAGTGCAGCAGCTCCAACAGCATGTCCAAGATATCCTGTTGGATTTTTATTCTATCAAACTTTGAAACTCTACTTTATAATGTTCACTTTTCTGGACTGAATACACCACTTGGAAAACCATTTGTCTTGTCACACCATTTGGTAAACCATGGAGGGATGGCATAGCTTTGCATTTTTTCAGTATTAAAGGTGCAAACTTGCTGACGGTCGACAGAAGTAAGAACCATTTAGGCTCAGCTGAGAAAAAAAACATGGAATAAGCTTGTAATTTGGTGGTTGAGTCTACATAGTTCTTATTGTCGGCCTGATTTAACCACCTCACCAACAGATTAAGTGCTAAACATCCTCACTTAATTACCTTTGCCAATTTTTTAAAATGTACCTTTAAAATAATTAGACCAATTGGCCTAAGGGAGGAGCTCTACATAAAGGTCAACATGTCCAACTGCAACATCACTGGTCCAATTTTGATGGAACTGGGAAAATACAGCAACTGGCATCATGAGAATGTGATAACTAAAGCCAAATGAAGCGCGGCCTACCACATTTCAGCCTGGATCACTGATGTCTATCCACTTACCACAAATCTTCATACATTTATTTAACAAAAATGTTGAACCACGTCATAGCAGTGTGTAGCAGTGGGTAACATGCTTCAAAAATATCTGTGTGATGTGTAGGGGGATGATATCTTCACTGTTGTCTTGTTTATTAAATATCAAGCCTCTCAGACCTGAGGGCTGGTCTGGGATCATGAGCCACACGTGCCTTGGCCATCTGATGGATTTTGGCGTCTAAAACAGAACCAATCCTGGACCAGCCTTCCCACACCGAGACCCTCAAACTGAAGGTGAACACTGACTGCTTGCTTTGTCAGCATTTGCATATTTTGGTTTAACACATTCGTGACAGTCACAACATCCCCAAGTCATGGCACTTATTCAGGATTACAGACCTCCATTAAACGCATGGCCGGTGTAGCGGCACCAACCCAAAGCTATGTCATTTAGTTTTATCCACAACATGCCGCCCCCCTCCTCCCTGTAGCTCCCGTCC
>OMLB01002936.1:5941-33778 GCA_900302555.1 Myripristis jacobus
GTACCCAGACTTCCTGTTGAGGTCAAGGCTTATAGTGCACACGCTCAACCTGACGACTTGACTAATTTAGTTTTCTCAGGATCTGCTATCAGGTGAATTCCAGGCTGAGTTTCTTGCTGAGTACAGACCTGGACTTCCTGCTGTACGCTGATTCAACCAGGTCTGTCTATCTATGGGACAGCACTTTGACCCTTCCTGACATTATGATCAACATATGACAGCAAGGCAGTGTGCCTTCACATTAGTCGAAGGTTCAGAGCAATGGATTACAATCAGGGAAGATCGAGTCACTGACATTTCAGTGCAGTACATTTCTGTTTCTGTGCGTCGCTCTTGCTGAATACATTTTGGAAATCCTCATGGAGTATCTTAGCAGCCTAAAGCGATGATTTTGGATTATTTGGAATAGCAGGTAGGAATTTATAGATGTTGTCTGACATAAGAATTGTTTTATCTCAGCCTATTCACTGAAATGGTATTGGTGACGGAGCTTAAAAAATGGTTTAGTCATTAATAGTATCCAGTAAATTACAACTGTGGCCTGATTTATTATAAAAGAAAACTAAAATTTATTTTGAAATGAAACTGATTCTTTTTTGTTAAGTGGGCATCCATGTTTTTTTAGATTTGTGACACCACATGAGTTTGTTCGTCTACTTATCCGAATTGTAATTTTCAGATTTAAAACCATTCAGGCTTGAGACACACCCTGTTGCCACTGTGTAGTTAGTTTCATGGGGGTGGTGGTGATGTCATTGTGTCTTGTGTTTCGTTACATAGAACGTCCTTAATTCTTACCTGAAGTGTTCATTTAAATATTTAATTCCACTTACCTGAGAGATTTGCCTTTGACTTTTTAAAAATGTTTCCCAAATGGTGCGCTTAGACAAGGGTTTATAGCCAAGTTGTTAAAGTTTGTTATGTATAAAACCACAAATTAACCTGTAGTTACGACAGCAGTTGTTTAAATACAGTCCATCTAGTTTGTCAAGTATTATTATACACTTTAAGTTCATTTCATAGTTAATTATCTCATGTTAATTAATGAATTACTAAAAAGCCAAAAAAGGCAAAAAAAAAGACCAAGACGTTTGCAGAGTTTAGTTGCTAAATGGCTAATTGGCTTGAATCATGCTCTTCACAAAAACACACTTCTCTTGAAATGTTATGTCAGTAAATTTGGAAATTCCAACAATTATATGACCACACAGTCACCTCGGGGATTGCCATTGCTTCTTCAGAAATTACAGAAAATAAATACACTTAAGTGTTTTGTTTCCAAAACGAAAATGATAATGATCATGTAGCACCAAAGGGATGTTGTTATGTTCAGTTCCCTCTCAGAGAAAGATGGCAGAATATGATGCATTTATTTTAAGCATCAGGGGTTTAAAAAAAGTTAAAATAAAGTTTCTGAAGTCTGCTTCAAATAATTGACAAGGAGAGAAGTTGTATAAAATGTACCCTACATCATGCCTGTTAAGAGGATGTTAATGTTTATTAAAGCGTGTTGCCAAAGATTAGCGTTGTTTTTTTTGTTTGTTTGTTTGTTTGTTTTTTTTACATTACCTGCTTGATCTTGTTTTTAAATCAAGATTCATTCACACCAGATGCTGAGTAGAGTTTCTTTTCAATCGTCCATGCAGGTGGCGACCGACAAGGTTGCAGGCAAGCTGAGTTCTACTCTCTCATGGGTGAAGAACTCGGTGTCGCACACGGTCAGTCAGATGGCTAGCCAGGTGGCCGCGCCTACATCCCTGCAGACCACTGCTACCTCGTCCTCCACGTCACTTTCCTCTCCTGCCCTTTCGCCGTCCTCACCTGCCCAGCTCAGTCCAGATGATGTGGAGCTGCTCGCCAAGCTTGAGGAGCAGAACAGGTGAGTGCAGAAGTTATCACTACTGCCGCTTGTTATTATCAGCCCATAGAGCAGACTATCCCATTGAAATCAACAGAGCAGGATGATCAGAGCAGTGTTCATTTTTGTGTGAATCATTGCTGTTGCAAAGATCTATCGGCCATCGTCGTCCCTATTAACGTTTATTCACTACTTTCAGCAAGCGGACACGGCACAGCATCTTGGTTCTCAGGAAAGCTTCACACACTGGACTGCCCTATACAACAACTAGCTAACTAACCACAAACGCTAATTTATTTTGAACTAGCCTGATGACCACAGCAAACACTTCCATGACTGTTCTGCTCCATTCAAGTTCTCTGTGTCAACCTAACAGCCTGTTTGACATCTGGGTTGCATGGTATACGAGACCTGTGCCTTGTATTACACTCATTAACTAGACCGTTATAGATAGATATGCTCTGATCGATTGGCCACCAGCTGTAAGAACTGACGACACAGCTTCTAAAAACATTACCTGTGTGTCCGGTTTCTGTTTGTGTGGATAAAATGCAGAATTTTTTGCACTGGTTGCTTGCACACATCTGTCCTCTGTGGCATTCTGGGTAGTGTGTACTGTGTGTGTTACAAGAGGTCGAGGCTGCATGCTAGTTAAACTGCCATAAAGTGGGCTGACCTCTTCACACATTTATACACACACATACACACTCATCTGCAATATGTCAGAAGATTGTCACAAGCACCCCAACCCACTTGTTTTTTTTTTTATTGTTTGTTTTTCTATCATAATGAACATTTTATTTGTCATTACAGCTCAAATTTAAGAGTGAATCCCGTTACAGTATTGTATATACAGCATGTGGAGATTTAGCTGAATGATTCCTCAAGCAAGACTTTTTAGTCTTATGGTGGATGGATGCAGCTTCATGAGAACTGCGTGACAGAATTGAGTGCTGTATGTCAGTCTTAATCACAGTGAGAAAGTGAAAAAATGCTCAGTTCTTTGTTTTGTTCATGTTTGATAATAGCCTCTGCTTAAGTGTGTTTCATAGGCCTTCAAAATTACCACATTGCCTTTTGCACCTAATATTGCACAGTAATATTAGGATATCATATCAGCCAGGGTCTCCATTTTTGTAACAGCATAAAAAGCTTCAAGCCAAATTCAGGTCATTCTGTCAGGGTTAAACTCTTCACTCCTCCATGCCGAGGTGCATGCCAACTTAAAACACAGATGTCTGTTTTTTATTGAGTAGTATCAACTCAATAAAAGGAAGTAAAAGTGACACTATTGTGAAATTTTAACTTGAACTAAATGTTCACGTTTCCAGTTTTTCACACAGCTTTCACTACTCTCTTATATTTAAATAAAGATGTGGGCTGACTGGCAGAGATGAAAACAATATACCTAACTTCATTCAATGTTTTAATCTTTATACAGCATCACAGAATGAACAATTTTATTTAGTGACCATGCTTGTTCTGGTCTGGTGGTAATTTTGGCATGTAGTAAGTCACCCTAAAGATCAAAACTATGCAAAGTGCAGTATAGTTTGGACATCTGCTCGTCACACGGACACATTCCTTGGAACTTGTTACAGACATTTCACAGGTTTTGTGAATCCACACTGCTGCATGACTTTTATGAGACACTTCTGCTTACATGACACCGTCAGTAATATCCCCTCCAAAAATCCAGATCACAGCATGGACTTTTGTCGAGCTATTATATTCTGAATTGTTTTCATGCTGCTGTATTGTGTTACTGTTTGTACGACAGGTAGGTGGTTAATCAGAATATTGATTGAGTAATCTAATAGCTGCCCCGGTGCAAATTGAGAAGTCCTCTAACTGTGCGCTGTCCCTGTGGTGCTCAGTGTTCACATCAGCTGAAGTACTGTTAGAGGATGATGCAACAAGCCCCCCTTCGCCAATCTCCATCCCTAACTCTGTGAATTCTTCCCCTGCTGTGGCTCTCACCCATTGCTAGTGCACTCTCAGCGTTGGCATGGAAACCAGACGTGTGGTTCAGAGATGGAGGGGGGGCGGGTTGTGTCACAGCTACCTCTGAAGAGGACAGCAGAGCTCTGTTAGATGAAGCTGTTCAGTCCAGAGGTCAGTGACTCATCTGTAGGCCCACAAGAGCCACCGGTGTGCTGCTCCAGGGTACAGAATAACACGTTTTAATGCGCGTTAATGGAAGATCACCGCAAACCCAGAAAATATTTCGTTTTCGCCCTAATTTCCTTCAAGGAGCTCTGAGGAGATTCCTGTCCGTCAAGAATGGACAGAAGGCGTGTGCTGGAGGTCACCTGCTCTTTGACCTTTGCCTCCGTCCCAACAGGCAGGACCACAGCTGGGCCCTTTCAGCAGCCACGTTTCAGTGCTGCCACACTTTTCTTTTGAGTCTATTCTTTCTAAATCCCATGCACACTGTAGCACCAAGCCAGTACCTTGCTGAAACGTAAATCTAATCATTTTACTATCAGCGTTCACAAGAGGTGCAACAGCTATAGAATGGAGAGGTGGGAGGTGTGTGGTATTTCTGTATGTGCTACAGTTACTGTGATGCATCCCGTACTTGCTCACCAAGTGTTTGTGTGTGTTTGGTGAGGCCTTTGGACCCTACAGACTAGATAAGAGACAAGCAGTCGTTTGACTACTGTGAGAAAGACAAGGGAGCCCGGCAGTCACTACTACAATCTGTAAGTCAGACTTGTTCCCAGAAAACCAAGGCATGAGGAACGCACCATGAATTTCTCTTGGTAAGAAAGTGCACCTTTATGCCTGACTGTATCTCTGGCTCGCTCTGGCACTATAATGGAATGCATATTGAAGAACAGACATTGTGACAGTCATGTACTTGCAACGCAGCAAGAATGTAGCTTTACAAATTGTTTGGTTCTGTTATCTTTACCATTACTCCAGATTTTGTTTAACTAGTTATCTTCTCTGGTATAAATTATGTTCACTTAGACCTTATTTCTTTTTAGTTTGTTCTTAGTTTTTAGTCTTAACTTAGGGCTGTTGTTTGACTACTGGTGAATTATTAGCAGAGCTGCTACTAGACCACTTTCTAGGTTAAATAAATTCAGGTTCATGTGTAGCGCAGGCTTGGTTGCTGTATGTTTGTTCATCTGACATGGGCTAACTGCAATGCGTGAAAAAAAATCTGCAGTTCCTCCTAAACAGTAAGTCTAAATAATGCTCATAGTATTCACTTTTTAGTTTCCTGTCAGTGCTGAATAAAAGTGAAAAACCCCTTGAAGGTTGGGCTTTGCTGGCCATGCTTTTTGTTCCCTCCCACATGACCCAAATTTGGCTGTAACCCTAGCCATTCTGGGAGCACTCTTGGTGACGTCACCGGCTCCAGTGAAAAGGCCCCAATCTTTTTCCGAGATCAGGTGTCTGAGCCTTTGTGTGCCTGTCATGGGCTTCTCCAGCCCACGCAGGATGGGAGTCACAGCTTCTTCTCTTTGTGCTGATCCTTGATCAGGTCACCCTGTTGGCAGTTCTAGTGATGAGCTGGTAGAGTGAAACAGGGCAAGGTTAGCCTTTTGTACACAGACACACTTTACTTGGGCTGTAACCCACTTCTAGGGCTGGTGCTGATAACTGCTGAAAACAATCAACACACATCATGGAGTCAGTCATGGAGTTCTCTCACTGACCAACGATGACAGCAATTAGTGTAAACATTTTTAACAATGCAGTTTTTGGCCACTTAAAGCAAAAGTCATATAAAGCAGCAGCTAAATATATAATATACTGAGTCCCTGTGTCAGTATCTTGTTGCAGTGTTGTGACTGTAGCTTGTTTGCTATTGTGAGAATTTGACTAAACAGATTTTTGGAGCTTATGGTCAGTGTGGACATAGCCAAAAAATCTTCCTGTTCACAAGGTCATTTCTGCAGCCAGTGGAAAACAATAATACTAGCTCACAAGCTAAAGCTAGCTCACTGGGTCAGCTTTTCTCTTCCTGTTTTGGTGGAGACCCCTCCTTCATGCCGCAGGGCAAGGAAAAGATAAAACAAACACAAAGAGCACAAGATTGAATAAACCTATTGACACAGCAATAACTTCATTTTTTTACAGCCATTATGCTATCATGTCACGTGCAGACATTTAGACCTGTGTCATTTGGACAAGGTTATCAGCATCTCATAAAGGAAGGTTAATGAAATGTGCAGTTATCTTACAATAGTTTTAATTCAGCTCAGGATGGAGGCTGGAAACTGAAAGGTGCTCAGAAATCTACTGTGAGTTTGTTCTGTGGTTTAAGAGCAGACTTGTGGGCAAAACCTGTTATTTGAGTTGGCTTTCATCGAGGCTTGGGCTAAATCCTGGACTCTGTATTGTAAGGTTTACTGTAGTCAGTGATGCATTGGGTTACTGCTGGTAACGCTTTAATACATTGCTTGAGAGTAGCTTTTTAAACAGGCTTTTCCATTTTTAGCACTTCACTTGAAATTTGGGTGGCGTTGGTGTCAACTGTGTTTGGATTAACGTTCCACTTCAGTCATTGAGCTACTTGCCTGAAGCATTTACTCGCTGTAAACCTGCACGGCTTTTACAGCACCCACACAAACCTTTTATATAGATGTTTATTCTCTCCCTGTAGTGAGCATAACTTTTGGTTTCCACATCAGTAGAAAACCTTCAGCTTTATTTATGTGCTTGTGTTGTAGGATTATTGTCATGTATCTCTCTGTGAAGTTGAACTGTTGTGAATTTTACCCACCTAATATGATAATTTGGTGTGACTTGCAGCTTCATATTCTCTAAATTTTTGTCAGAGTTAATCAGAATCAGAAATACTATAATGATCCCTATGGGGAAAATGGGTAATAGGATGGTTCATCAACTCTATCTGGTTTATCAGAGGGAGGGAATTATTTCAGTCTATCCATAAAGCACCTGCATCAGTTTTTTAGTTTTTGAAGTCTAGGAAAAGACATTGCTTGTATTTGTTGGTAATGCTGGTGTGGCCAAGTGGTCAGAAAATCAATTTAAAAAAAATAATCCTAAACAGCTTCTTAAAACTTGGCCTATTTCTTCAAGACATTACACAATATTTTGGAAAATAACACTGAAAATACTTTCCAAGCACTCCCTAGAGCTATCTAATTGAAATATTAATGTCACACTTGGAAATGGTTAGCAGCTGAATAGTGTCTGGTAGGGTTTCAGTGTCTTGCTCAATGTCACTCCTGCAGGGTTTGTGCTTGTTGAGATTGGGGTGTGAATCTGGACCCTGGGTTTGAACAAGATTCTGAAATTTAGGGGGTGGCAGGTTTGTGCTTAATTTAAAAGAAAAAAAGAAATTTAAGTTAGGAAATGCGCAAGCTATCTCATTACACAGTCAAGGAAATGCTAACAGTTCCTCTCTTATTGTGTGCAGGCTGCTGGAGACGGACAGTAAATCCCTGCGTTCAGTGAACGGCTCCAGGAGGAACAGTGGCTCCTCCCTGGTGTCCAGCTCTTCCGCCTCCTCCAACCTCTCCCACCTGGAAGAGGACTCTTGGATCCTCTGGGGACGTATCGTCAATGAGTGGGAGGAGGTGCGCAAGAAGAAGGAGAAGCAGCTTAAGGTGAGACTAATGCACATGACTCATTACCTGAGGCGACAGCAGAGACGCATGCAGGCCAGCTTAGAGTACATTAAAAGCTTACTGAAACACATTTGACCTTTCTGCTAAACACTAGGTACAGGCAAGAGTAGCGCCTGGTAGCTGCAAATGCTGTATTTTAATAAATACTGTTAACTTTATTAATTTATTGTTGGTATCCAGAATAATTAATACCTGCATTATTGGTAATTCTTAAATATTTTGGATTTTGTTTTCATCAGTCTAGGTCCCAGAGAAAAAATGTAAAGCTCCAATTTTGTTCCTGGACTGAATTTGTTAAACTGACGTGTTGTGCTATAGGCTTTTGCATTAGGCTCTGTAATGGCCTGTTTATTCGCAGTGTTGGAAGTCATGTGTTATGAAGTAACACATTAATTCCACTACTTTTGGCTGTAACTAGAAATGTTACTAATTACTTTTTTCAAATTAGCACAATTACAATTACTGAAATTTAAATGGACTTGTTACCCGTAACTTTTGTCATGATAGCAGACAAGTACAGCCTGTTCCGATTTATTTTCCAGTTTATGATCTAATGTCAGCTGACCGCATGGTGGCACATTGAATGAGTGAATCAATCAGTCAGCATTACACTGCACACAATGGCCAAGATTATTTTTCACTCCTTGCGATCAAGGACAAAAATATAGTGGTGAGTTGTTGTGTATGTGCAGGTGTGAGATCTTTATCCACATCAAAGAATAGTATTTCTAATCCTCTGAAGCGGTAAAACAACATGCTTCCACAACGCTAATGGCAGTTCCCAGACCCCAGTGCAACAAGGAATCACTCCATCCAAACAGCCAATGCTTGATTTTTAATCCCAGAATTAATCTGCTCAGTCTGTAAGCCTGACAGAATTTAACAGCTTGATTGCCAGGTATATTCTTGAAGACATGCAACCAACAGCTGACTCCGTTGCCCTCAGACAACTAGGCCTAATTAGTAAAATACAAGTGATAAACAGATCATCTGCATTAATAAGAGAATTGAAGCTGGCATTTAAAAGTAATGCAAAAGTTACTTTCCCTAATAACTTATTACTTTTATATGCAGCAGTTGGTAAAGTAATTAAATTACTTTTTAGAGAAGTAACTAGTAACTGTTTGCTTTTCAGTAATTTGCACAACACTGTTTATTTTGACTGTTCACTTGGTCCAGAGGGAATTTCCAAGGCTATCTTTGTTCCTAAGTGACCCTGTGGTGTTGCCCTTGAATTTGTTATTTTAGTTCTTGACACTTGAAACTAAATATAGGTTGCTTGTTGCTACAGTAGCTCTCAGGTTTTGTGATAATCCTATTCCCAATCAGCATAGTGTCTGATTACAAATGCACATGCACAGTGGAGAATGTGAAGTGCTCAAAAGTCGATATTTGTTTAAATGTGTAAATGGGGAAGTGTAATATAGGACCAGAACAGTGATGTTCACGTCTGGGTGTGGTATTATGTAATTTCAGAGAAGTGGTAATGGCCAGATGGCTGCAACTGGCCCGGGATATTAATCATAACTGCTGATGCCTCCCCCAAACGTGTGGTCAATTGACATTCTCTTCCCCTCGGCTTACACAGAAACCTGTTTTTCCGTTGCAGGGAAAAGGAAGAAGCTTGACTTTTCTGTCGACGTCAGCAGAACTCCCCTCTCTTTAACGTGCTGCTGATGTATTCTTGTTTTCAATACTTTGCATTCCCGCAGGAGCCCACTTTCCATCAGAGTGCTCTGGCAGAGAAATCTCAGTTAAATTTAACTGTCTGTTATGCAGTGAAGGCACTGAAGTTTATACTCTGGTGTGGTATCAGGTGGAAGTGACACTCTAGATGTTTTACATGATGCTTAAAGCAAAGTTGAACTTTGGTAGAGCATTGGGTTGTGTTGTTATGAGTCCACATGGGAGTGAAATATCCTCATTACTCTGTACTTCTCCGGGGTTGCTTATCCGCAATGCTTTATTTCTATCTCCGCATTCACTTCCAGTGTGAGGAAACAGCTCCCACAAATACACAGTTACTTCATAAACAGTCCACAAACTAAATTTTAAACTTTTCTTGTTGTTTAAATTGGAAAACAAATACAGCAGACCCCATCTGCAGGAAATTTAGGCATAGCAGCCTTGAGTGAGGAAGAACCCACTTGATAGTTCTGTCAGAAATAATTGTAATTACACACAAAAAATAAATAAAAGTCACCAGGACTCCTCATTAGTTGCATGGAGCAACTAATGAGGATATTTCGCCACCATGTGGACTCAAAACACCCCCAGGTAACTTTACAACTCAACAGTCTACCAAAAATCAGTTTTGCTTTGGAGAGTAAATTTGTCCTAAAATGCTTTACCAAAGATGAATACTGGATTTCTGGACTTTGTTGTTCCGTGTATTTCTCTTGTTCCTGTGAATATCTGGTTAAACAACTGATGCCACGTTTAGATATTTCCAGTACAGCTACAGTGGAATAGCAGGGAATTTCAGCAGGTTTTGTTGTCAGTACTTCTACATCAAAGAACAAGGAAGTAACTATTTTGCACAGATATTTAGCAATCCTTCATGGAGAACTTAATCATAGAAGTAGCAGAGATCAAGTTTTCACTACCAACAGTAGCTTCAATAGACCAGAATGCAGTGTCACTTCACTGTCACTATTGCTCTCTAGTCTATCTACGCTTAATTAAAACATACAAGGAAATGCAACAACTTCACGCCTGTTCTAAAGGTTCTGTAAAAACTGTGCAGTGTAACAGCAGAAAGCCTTTTTATGTGGCTTGTTGACCCTTGGAATAAACCAGAAATCCTACATTTAGGATTGCTTTGAATACTGAAGGTTGGATTTTTTTTTTTTCATTTTATTCACGAGATTGTCCTTACATCTGTGTGTGAGACTGTCACTCAACATCAGTGGGATAGGATAACGGGCGTGATTAAACAAGCGCCGTGGCACTGAGTGCAGCTTTCGTTGAGACTCAGACAAGATATGAGACGGTGCATTGTTCCAGCACAAAACTTGGCTTGTCTTGTCTAATCTCAGTGAGAGGGAGAGAGATCCCCTGCTGAAAGCCCGTGTGGGTGGACCTCTGCTCCAGATGCACCCTGGATTGACCAGATGCACATTATGCTCACTCTCACACACACAGGCATATACACACACACACACCACAGCTGGAAAGGCCAGTGTTCCCTCTCGGCAGAGGAAATGGCTTAATCGAGTTGTATCAGCAGCAGTATGCGAGAAAAACATTTCAAACTGCAGAGTGCCTTGCTGACACAATATATTTAGCAGTGGAAATTGTATTATTATGAGATACACTCTGTGCTCAAACGGGGGTGGAGGGGTAAGCAAGCATCACCATCTCGCTTTAACTATATGTAATTTTGGTTTAGATCTGTCAACTTGGATTTACTGAACCAGTATTAGCTTTTAATTGTGCAAAAGAGCTCTGCTTGATTTTCAGTTTCGATTCACTTGGTTTAAACTTTGTTTAACTTGTTTTGCTGAACTCTGATTAGAACTAATCTTAGGTTAAATGAGTCCTTGTTGGTGCACCCCAACCTTAAAGTCTTTCAAAGTACAGATGAGATTTAAAATACAGCTGCATTTATTACATTAAAAGAATGGATCTCTTCTCTGATCTCACAGGACCTTGTCAGAAAAGGGATTCCTCACCACTTTCGGGCAATAGTGTGGCAGCTGCTGTGCAATGCTCAGAATATGCCCATCAAAGATCAGTACTCAGAGCTCCTGAAGATGACTTCACCCTGCGAGAAGCTGATTCGCAGGGACATAGCGCGCACTTATCCCGAGCATGAATTCTTCAAGGAGAAGGACAGTTTGGGCCAGGAAGTGCTCTTCAATGTCATGAAGGTGAGTCTCTGTCCCTTCTGTATACAGACAATCTTCAACATCTCACTGCTGCTCTTGTAAGTAATAAGCACATATAAATCCTACAGAGAGTGGAATTGCAGTGTAATGGTAGTTTCAGGGAAGTTATGTGCATATGCACAGAGAGAGTGGAGTATTACACTGTTTGAATCCAGGGTGAAAAGCCTTGATTCAGCAGTTACACACTGACCCAGCACCCTGAGCTGTGCAGTATCTCATCTGAACTCAGCTTGTGACCGTCACTGAGACTCGCTAAAATCTGTTTCCTGTGGTCTCAGGCATATTCTCTGGTGGACCGGGAGGTCGGCTATTGTCAAGGAAGTGCATTCATTGTAGGACTACTACTCATGCAGGTAATAATTGCATCTATGCTTTCAACAAATGCACACAAGCAGACAAGTATTTTTTATTTTTTTAACAGCTGCAACAAATTGTTTGGTGTATGTCCCTGTTTGTATGGCTGAATGACAAAGAGATTTGAGGTTTGATATCATGTTTTCTCTGTTTTTGTAAGATGCCAGAAGAGGAAGCATTCTGTGTGTTTGTGAAGTTGATGCAAGACTACAGATTACGAGAACTCTTCAAACCTAGTATGGCCGAATTGGGACTCTGCATGTACCAGTTTGAGTGTATGATCCAGGTAGGAACCTTTATACTATGTAGTAACAACACTCAAGGGAGGGATTTTGGCTGTTTGTAAAAATGTAATGTCATAATGAAGTAGAATGAGGTTAATTTGTAAAAAGTTTTTGTGTTTGTTTCCCACAGGAGCATCTCCCGGAGCTGCATATGCATTTCCAGGCCCAGAGCTTTCACACCTCCATGTATGCCTCTTCCTGGTTTCTCACCATCTTCCTCACCTCCTTCCCTCTGCCTGTTGCCACAAGGATCTTCGATATTTTCATGTGTGAGGTCAGTCAAAGGGTGTGCTCAAGAGCTATCACCCTCTCGCCTTTTAATGAGTTCTTGTTTCGATCCTTTCTAACTTATATCTAAAAAAGAAAAAAAAAAAAAAGAAAACCTATAACCTCTTCATACCCCTTATTGTATTTCTTTATGTTGCATTTCTCTCTTAGGCTACAATTTCAGTGTTTCCCCGAGGAGCATAGGGCTCCTAGGTGGGCTAACAAACAAAGACAAACAAACAAACCAAAAACGAAACATCGACAGTGTCTCATTATCTTTCTCTTTTATTTTAGGCAAACCGCATGCATCTGAAAAAACAACAGCACACTGTTTTGAGAAATATCCCTAATTTCCAACAAAAACTTCCTCACTTTCAGTTTCTGAGAGATCTGCCTGTCTCACTCTGCTTGTGTGTGTGTGTGTGTGAGAGAGAGTGAGAGAGAGAGAGAGAGGGAAAATTGACCGTGCTGAATTGTAATTTTTAACTTTCCAAATACAGAATTATTCAGTAATTCAGTGTTTTCATACCACTGCCTATGGTAGGGGAAACACTGATATTTGCTCAGTCCAGACAGTAGGTAGATATGAGCACAACTCAAACTTCACTCAACTGATCTTCCCCACATGCATGACCAAGCCAACAGCTTCATACCTACGTAGATGCTGACAATGGCTTTAGTGCTTAAATGTGTCTATTTCTACCCATTACCACGATGCTCTATTAATAGAAAACAAGTAATCTCAAAGACTATATTCCAAAGTTTTTTTCTGTGTATACAGTTTGCTCTTTCTCTGTCCTTGCACCCTCTACTGTTTTTGTTTGTGTTGCCAGGGATCTAGAAACTGAAGCATATTTTACTGTATATCATTATGGATAAGAGACTCCTCAATGCCTAATGCAAATGCAAAATTCAAATGCGCCTTTTTGGTTGAGTGGAAAAAAACAACTTAAGGAAAGAGTGAGGATTGAGCCATGGCATCTACATCCTTAATTTGTGTTCCCTTTCACCTAACAAACACATAAAAAATGGAAAAGACTGAAGGTTAGAATTTCTAAATACAGTCAAGATGCGGTTAACTATGTCAAGTACCATAAATATGGTCCATTAGCACCACCTGTTGGCAAAAAAAAAAAAAAAATTAAATAAGTTCAAACTTCACTGCAGTTAATGAGCTTCTTTATGACTGTTGGGACTGGTCCAGTCACATAGGTGTCACTAAATTTCTCTCATTGCACTGTAGAGCACAATTCACAGGACATTAACCATCATGGAAGTGCAACTCATTATCGATCTCTCTACCAGGGTCTGGAGATAGTTTTCCGTGTGGGACTGGCCATCCTCCAGATGAACCAAGCAGAACTCATACAACTTGACATGGAGGGAATGTTACAGGTATATAATTTCCTTTAAACGCCCATTAACACAGCTCAGATTTCTTGTGTAAGATTTGTGCTCCTCCATGTTCATCCTGATTTGGCCTCAAGGAAAAGTGGCTCAGCCACACCCAGTTGATTTATACATGTGCACTTCCAACTTGCACCTCTGCACATACTGACTTTTGAAGTAGCAGTTTGAGGTCAGAAAAAACACCTGACTACTGCACTGGGTGCATATTTTTGAAAGTGTCTTGTGTATGAGTGTCTGGAATTCATCCCGCCTCAAATTTATTGCTCTGTTCCAGCACTTTCAGAAGGTCATCCCACACCAACTGGACAGCGGGCCAGACAAGGTCATCCAGGCTGCTTATCAAGTTAAATACAATGCCAAAAAGATGAAGAAGTGAGTAGAACTGCCATTCTACCAGTACAGTTTTGTTTTGTTTTGTTTTTTAAATCTGAGGCACTCTGAAGATCCATATCACATGCTGGAAGAACACCATTGCATCATGTTAATGTTTATTAAGTTAATCAACATGGTGCATTCTTGGGAATCTTAATTGCTTTATTCAGCAATTCCTGCTTTTCCGAAATAAAATGTGAGCCATGTGATTAATGCGTGTGTGTCTGTGCCAAGACACAGACACACACAGTCTTAAACATGTTACTGGTATGGCCGGGTATACCTTTATGGTACGTTAAATGCCTCGCTACTACAGACATTCAGTGTCATTTGGTTGTGATTCATTATTAACAACGAGCCACCTTTACACACAGCTGTTATGAAAATGGATTGAAAAAATCCAAGATATGCATTGTAGTTTTTTGGGTGATTTTAGAAAACCCCGCTTATGAACAAGGTCAGCCTAGCAAGCACAAAGGGAGAGGGAGACAAAGAGGGCCAGTGTGGGACAGGGCAAGCCGGTTTGTGTGCAGTATGGAGCTTCCCTGGGTGTCAGATGAGAAAATAAAAAAAGAGCCATGGTTTAGAAATGTGTGCACAGATTCATGGTCCGTGCCGTCGGATTACAAATCCATGCTCAGGGATTTATAAACTGTGCTCTGGAATTACGAACCCCTGCCCACAGATTTGTAAACATGCCCTTGGAATTTCGAGGGCCGATCTGTGGGCATGGGTTTCTAATTTGAGGGCACAGATTATGAATCAGAGAGTGCAGATTTACTTTTTTTTTTGTCCCACTTGACCCCAGGTGGGCTCCCTAGTGCAGTGAGACACCAGAGGTGAAGGTGTGTGTGTGTGGACCTACTTTGTTGTTTGCACCAAAGAGGGTTGTTGCGAACAACCTGCTAACAACCCACCCAGTGGAATTTGTAGTGAAGATAATTTGAGGACATCTTATTTATAAATGTTTTCATCCCACCAAACTTGGCCTTTACAGGCTGTGTGGCTTAACATGCTTGGCTTTATGACTAAAGAAGAACTGCTAGCCACAGAAAACACTCATAGTCATTTAGCTATATTTCCAGGAATACATTTATATTCTAGTATACACTGAGGTCTCCACTCTGTATTTTTTCTTGCTTCATGGTCTGTTGCCAATTGCCTGTTTATGGCTGCTAAATTGTTTTTTTTTTTCTTCTGTTATGGTCAGTAGTTGAGCTAGTGCCACAGCACACACTTGAAGCATTTCATTGTGTCTATAGAAGGTAACATCATGGATGTTCTCATGTTCACCGATGCTTTGTGAAACGTTTTTCAGGTTAGAAAAGGAATACACTACAATTAAAACTAAAGAGATGGAGGAACAGGTGGAGATTAAGGTGAGTATAGATACATGTATATATCGAGCATAAGGAAAAAATACATAAATATCCAGAACTATTAATTAGCATACATGTTTGGCTGCATTTCTGTTTTGTGTGATTCTGTGAATGTTTGTTTTGCA
Source organism: Myripristis jacobus (assembly GCA_900302555.1). Classification (NCBI taxonomy): domain Eukaryota; kingdom Metazoa; phylum Chordata; class Actinopteri; order Holocentriformes; family Holocentridae; genus Myripristis; species Myripristis jacobus. Next base: position 21,493 of record OMLB01002936.1, read on the forward strand.
GCGGCTGCGAACAGAGAACAGACTCCTGAAGCAGAGGATAGACACGCTAGAGAAAGTGAGTGTAACAGTGGTTTGTTGATGGATGCCATATCATTACCATACAATGCTGATGATCCTTGTACCAATCAGCTGCTGTTAATGGCATTTACACAAAATCATCAACCTTACATTAACCCATCCAGTGTATGCTCATTTGTCTCCCATTGACCCTGGAGTCTTGTGTCTCACTAACTAGGCTGTGTTAACTGAAGCGTGTCCGGTTACATGATAAACTGGCTGGTATATCAAGTCTTCTGAAACTAGATGAAGTTACTTTTAAAAGCTGCATCTGGGAAGCGAGTTGTCTTGGTGTCATGGCGAATGCCTGCGTGACTCAAGTAACTTCATGCAAGGAACTTCTAATTCCTCTGGGCACCACTAACCACAGCCAGACACTGAAACGAGCTTTGTGTTTGGGATGTGAAAGTAACTGCTTGATGCTGTTTGAGATGATACAGAGCACTGCATGCTCAGGTGCACTGGTTGTATCATTCTGCACCTTTTTGTGTGGCTGGATGAAATGGGCACTGGGCACTGCCACCGGCTGGTAGAAGCACCGTGCATGAGATCTCTGTCTTGAATAGCAAGGGTGTCCCGCTGCAAAGCCGTTGCCCGCAATCACGAACACTCTGGTCTCTACAGGCCTGTTAGTTTAAACCATTTCAAGGCTGCTGCTCTCTGGACTCTTGACACGTCTATTCGCCACTTTCCTCCAGTGCCTTTTTTATTGTATACTAACTGAAGTTGTTCAAAAGCTTGGATGAACGACACTAAAAGCCCGGAGCCTCTGTTCACTTAAAACAAACATCTCCCTAAATGCTATTATTGTGCTGTTGTCGCACCGTACCTTCCTCTTCATTCTCTTCACTGTTGCTGTCCTTTTACCTTTCCTGTCTGAAACTTGTCGCTGTGTTGTTTACCACCTAATTTTCACTTTGTCACCAGCTTATTCACGCTTTTTTTTTTTTTTTGCTGCACTTGAACACAGTGTTCCTTTTCTACCCCAAAATATAAAGAGGTTACATCATTTTAAAGATCTAAAAAAGTTGTGCCACAGTATTTCTTTAAAATGGGAGGGAAAACGAACATTGTGTTTCTTCTCTAAAACAATCAATTGTTCTTTTGTATGTTTAAAAACTGTCCTCTGGATTGTCTCTCTCTTTGCTGTCTCTTGTTTATATTTCTGTTTTGTAGGAAAGTGCTTCCTTGGCAGATAGATTGATACAGGTATATTCCTTATTCTCTTTGCTCTTATCACCCATCTGGCACCTTTCTCCTTCTGGCTATAATCTCTGTCTCTCTTTAGCATTGCATGCTTATGATTAGCATAATGAAAAATATGGAGTAGAGATTGACTCCAATTATAGCATTAAATAACAAACCAGTTCACGTCAGTACAATCCCAGTATTGAATAATGCATGTAATCCCGAAAGTATGGCATTCACAAGCCACAATTAAATCCTGCTACAGAAAGCTAAGGAATTAAATCATAAAATACAAGAGTTAAACAACAGCATGTACTGATAAAAAAGAAAATCCCCTTTTCCTTTTGACTTCCCACCCTCTCCGCCCCTCCGTTTCACTTTTTCTTCTCGTGCTCACTCTACCCCTCCTCGGATGGTTATGTCCCAAGGGACAAGTCACTCGCGCCCAGGAGGCAGAGGAGAACTACCTGGTCAAGCGGGAGCTGGCCACAGTCAAACAGCAGAGCGAGGAGGCCAGTGCTCAGCTCGAGCAGGCCCAGAAAACCATCAGGCAGCTCCAGCAGCAGCAGCAGCCACAAGCGGTAAGGAGGGCAACAGCGTCCCCAACTGGCAGCTTGCAAACCTCCACATGCAAGGCTAACCCTCCAGTCACAACCGAAACTCCAAAGGCTCCGGGACGGCTGTCCTGTCATTTCAGCAGGAGTGTTTTCCAGATAATGTGTTTTGTTGTGCAGTGCTGAAACCTCAGGCTGACCATTATCTGATTATGTCCAAAAAATGGTTGACATTTTTGTTTTTATTTAGGAGTTTTGGTGGCATGGATCTCCACCCACCCACCCCGCTGCCATATGTTGCCTAGCAGCAAAGTCCCAGCCACGGCAGAGCTGGATTCTCACTTTGCACACAGACTGTGCCTAATGATCTCTTTCGGCATGCATGAATTCAAATTGGGACATGGGAAACGACACAGTTCAGCCGCTATTTACGGTTTCCTGAATTCTCAGAAATGTGTTCATAAATATGTGAGGAGGGGTCTCAGAGGCTGGTAGGTTTTACACATGGCACACAGTTTGCAGCCAGCAGGATCCTCTCTGTGCATATCTATTGACCGAGCAGACACAGAATATCCTTAATTATTGATGGTCTGATGTGAGATGATAATGTGTGCAGGCATTACCATGTTTTACATAATTTGCTGTCTTGCTGCACAATGAGCAGTCATGAAATATTTATCTGAAAGTGGATAGCAAATTTGTTTGTGTCAGCTGAAATCAAGGTTGACTTCTCCGTGTTTGCGTGTGGATGTTTTCTCAGCAAATTATAAGTAGCATAAGCTGAGAACATTTAATCAGATCTCATTGCAGGTATCATTTCTTTAGACTTTATAGAACTTATTTTCACTTGCCCCTCTGTTTTGCTGTCTGAGCTCACTCCATGTCCTTTTCCACTGTAGAAGGGAAACCAACGCTACTCTGAGGAGTCCATCCTGCAGTTAGAGAGAGAGCTGGTGCAGGCCAGGCTCAAGGAGGCAGAGTCTCAGTGTGCACTCAAAGACATGCAGGACAAGATCCTGGACATGGAAAAGGTATGTTACCTATAAATATGGACTAATGTTATGCATATGATCTAGCTCTAATCCCATACTGTATATATGCACCCTCCTGTAACTGTGATGGTGTCCGTCCCGTAGAGAAACACATCGTTACCAGATGACAACAATGTTGTCCGTCTACAAGAGGAGTTGATAGGGGTAAAGCTGAGAGAGGCAGAGGCGCTGACCGGCCTGAAAGAGCTGAGACAGCAGGTCCGAGACCTTGAGGAGCACTGGCAGGTGAGCACCAGCGCGTCAACACACAGGAAAATCTGAAGAGCAAAAAACAAAAGGGGACACCCCTCCACAAAGAAAGGCAAAATGGGTCTAGAATGCAAATAAGCATAAATTGTGCAAATCAGCTTAAACCTTTCAAGTGAGTCAGTGCAAAATGCAAAAGAACTGAAACTGAGACCTCATCTTTAAAACAAACAAAAAAAAAGAAATACAACACACTTATTTCAGTACATTTATTTCAATAATCTATAACTGAACGGTTAATCGTCTGACTCTACCACCTGTCCTTTAGCGTCACCTGGCACGAACTGCGGGACGCTGGAAGGACAGTCCTCGGAAGAATGCCGTCAGCGAGCTGCAGGATGAACTGATGAGTGTGAGGTTGCGTGAGGCTGAAGCCCAGGCCGAGCTCCGAGAAACACGTCAGAGGATGCTGGAGCTGGAGACACAGGTCAGAGGTCTTACCGAGTTTATAGCGATATTAACCCGATCACTCTGATTTCCTCTTTTTAAACTTAATTTTCTCACAAAAATAATGAAAAAGAGTGAATACAATATATGGGCACCATTAAGTAAAGTATGTCTGATGAGTCTAACATTAGTAAGCTGGAGAACTGCATATTGTAATTGCAGTGTCAGACAGCAGCCATCAGAGGGCAGTAGTCATCTATTTCCAATAACTCAGAAACCTTCGGAGTGACAAGCATGCCAACACTAGTGACACCCTATGCTTTCAGTTCAGAGAGATTTCATCATTGCAGAAAGTGAAAATGATTAAATCTTTTAAAAATGTTTAATGCCCTCACAGAATCAGATTCATGGCAACCAGCTGCGACGGGCGGAGCTGGATGGGCGATGTCTCCAGGAACGTGTGCAAGTGCTGACAACACAAAATAAAGATCTACACGGGCAACTGCAAGAGATCAAGAGGAAGCAAGCTGAGATTGAGTGCAAGGTACAAATCTGCCCCTGCTGCACAACATCTAGTGCTGGTTGGTGGTGTAACAAACAGCTTCAGCTCTTTTTTTGATGTAGTTGGCTTGGCATAGCACATGTTTTTCTCTGTAGGTAAATAAAACACACAGGAACTTAGAATTTCACAACTTGCATTAAAGTGTAAATTATATAAAATTGCATTAATTTTTTCACTGATTTAGAAACTAGCCCCAGGTGTGTCATTTTTTCCACTCCTAATCCTAATTTAGCTTGACATGCATCTTTCACTTGTTTGATGTCTTGCTAAAAAATCTGTTTTGTCTGGTCTGTTACCTCCTGGTCAGATCAATATCCAGATCCAGAAAAAGGAAGCAGCTTGTTCTGCCTTTGGTTTCTACAGTTAGTGATTGCATCTCAGTGCTGATGGGTCTGCTGATGGTGTTAAACTGCTCTCAGCAGTTCAGCAACACTTTCAGGAATTTGCTCTTGCAAGAGGCACACTCTTGCAAGACACTAACAGCTCAGTACCCTTGTTTTTAGGACACTAATGTCACAAGAATTTACATGTTGTTTTTATATTGTTGATTCAGTACCTCAGATCTGTCAGATGGTCCAAATTAACATTGAAACTGTTTGTTTCTGAATTGCCTAAGAATTGTTGCCTTGTCTGTTTTGTGCAGAGTAAGGAGGAGGTGATGGCAGTGAGGCTGCGTGAAGCTGACAACATCGCTGCAATGGCAGAACTCCAGCAGCAGATCTCAGAGCTTGAGATCCAGGTACAGTCCAGTGACTCCATCACACAGTGTCCTGTTTTTCAGGAGCATCACGCTGGCCCCTCTGCATGTGTTATATCTTACATTTCCATTACTGTCTTATAAACTATATTAAGCATTTTTAAACTTCGACAAACGTAGATTCTTGGCTCTCTTTGAACCTCATACAGGAACATGTAAAGCGATGAGGCTATATCTATTTTGGTGTCTTTAGGAAGAAGGAGGAGTTCGTAAGCCACCCTGCAGTAGAGGTGCAAGGTGAACTGAAAAACATCCTTTTAGTCATGCTACAGAAGTATGAGGTAATGCCCTGTGGTCGCACAGAGGACATCTTAGAATGGCGGGCCCCCTGTTTTTTGAAAGACTTACTGGCCATAGTAAGAATATACAATATACAATATTTTTATCCAACACAGTTTTCATTTGTGTTGGATAAAATTAGACCCTCATTTCAGTCAGCAATTTAAGTGAAATTGCATACACATTTAACAAAACATACTCACTCCACCATAGCAGCTTCCATAATTTCTGCATGCAGTTGAATGGAGCTCTTATTATTCTATGGCCTGTTTGCATTCCATTTCAGATGCATGAATTGGCCAGAAATGAGACAGAAATGGCAGAAGTCAGTAAAATGTTATATGACTGGCATTGACTTGGCAGTGATGTAATTGGTTAGGACAAACAGGACAAACTGTCCCACACTTACATTAGTGCAATCCATAAATTCCCAAAAGTGGAAAGCACTGTCTTTGGTGCCAGGCTCGCTGCACCAGTCTCACAACAATTCACTGAACTGAATGTGTGTGACAGGGAAAAACTGTTTGGAATTTTATTTCAGAGCTGAAAAATTAATTTGTATTGGATAAAAAAATGACCCTAGTTTCAGTCAGCACTTTCACTGAAGCTGCGTACACACTTAGCAAAACATACTCAGCATATTGAACAGTCTCAAGTGAAGAAACCACTATTTATACCACAGTAAATATAGCGCGCTTCACAGTGAGGGTGACCGAAACAAATACAGGCCTAGGCCTACAGCACTAAATCTGAGACACGAGTGACAGCCAGAACGCCAAGTCTGTCCAAGTCTGTTGCATCTTGGGAGTCAGGACCACTGGTTTGAAGATGTATAACTTCACTCAAACTTCTTTTATTAATCATAGTTTATTCACAAGTAGCTGTGATACTGATTATGGTTATGTCTCTGCATAAGTGAAGAGGGGAACACTTTGTCAAAAATGACAAGTGAAGAAACTTTTGTTCCCTAGTATATAAAGAGAATATATTAACAGAATTACTATACTTTTGAATGTTTAGTTTTAAATTCCTCTTTCTTCACCTCAGTTTTGTGCAGATTGGATATGCAGTATTTATGCCAACGCTTAGTCAATAGTCATCTTAATGACTTTTGTTTAGCGTCACAAATGAGTAAGTGTCTGACACTGTGTCTGATTTGGATACACTTCTGACAACCAATGAAACATGAAACATTTATGTTGCGCGTGTGTCTGTGTGTGTGTGTGTATATATATATATACACATATCTAAAACGTATACATGTTTGTGTTTGTGTGTGTGTAAACTGTAAGCTAATTTCACCTATCTACTGGTTAAATGGAGTGTTATGGTGGTCAAAAAAATTTCGGCTACCAAGTTTATAAAGTAACAGACCATACTATTGGATATAATTCTGATTTGCAGCCTTAGGGTCATGTAAGTAGGCTGTTCAAACTATTGTAAATATATTTATTAGATGGTGCTCTTTCAGGTTGTTTAAAGTCTTTGCTGCATGTCTAGACTATTTATAAGAATGACACCTACAACAAAAGTCCCCTTCTTTCCCTACACAGGCACACGCAATCACACAGTGTGGTCTGAGGTTTTGTTACTAGGTGATAGAGCAAAACATTAAACACCTAAAAGTTACCACTACCGCCCTCATAAGTTTTAGATTCGAGCACTAAACCCTCATTTGAATGTGTCGATAGTATCAACATATGCCTTGCATACTCTTTTCCTTGATTTGATGTAATTAGAAAAATTGGCTGCTCTATTTGGAGATCTTACAATGTTAGTTGCTAGTTTGTGATTTATTTTTCTTCCTTTTTTTTTTAACCCCCTTCATGAGCAGTGTATCGTAACCAATTTCTGTTTGAGCACTTGCTAAATCACTGTGCCAGTGTTGATTTCTTGGTCTGTGGTTTGGTAAACTGCTGTGTAGGTTGTGGGTGAAAACCCAGCTTTAACACGGAGAGAACTTTTTCATCTTTTCCTTGGCAGAAAAAAAAACCACTGTGCTCTCTTCGCCAGCAATGATAGAAACCTTTGGCGATGACAGTTTACACCTTGTTTTACTGTGAGAGAGGTCACTGTTTGATATGTCTGTAGTGTTGCAGTCATAATGCAAATAATTATACAGACTTTGTGAAGCTCAGTGATTCTGAGAACTAATTTGACATTGATAAGGACACTGTCTGTGAAACTCCATGCCAAGGAAGATGTTTTTGTTAAGACTTTTGAGTGTCACAGTTGCAAAGCTAGCCGAATGCATGGCCTGTGTTAGCACAACAGCTCCACTATGACTGCTTCTAGATGAGAAACCACTTCCTATCAGGCAGAGAAACTCTACTAAAGGTGACATGCATGGTTTAGTTTGAGGTTTCCATGACAAGCTCAGAGATTTATGCTAAAGGTTTTAGCCTGTAAAGGATATTTTGTAATTTTTTTTTTGCCCAGGTGCTGTGTTTGTCACCTTATGAGAAAAGGAACAAGCACCAGTAGTCTCAGTCAGCTTAGAAACACATTAACATTAAATGTGTTGGGATGTCTGTTGTTGCTCTGTCGAGGAAAGTCTTATGACAAGTAGCTGATGAAAAGACTAAAACTGGAAATGTGAAGGTATCTCATTGATATGCGGCATGCTTACCAAATCTATCTTGACATAGTGGTCATCAAGAGGAAGGGATGAGGCATTGTAGTGTGTTCATGCATCACAGTATAACTCTTCTTCATGGTTTAGGGCACTTAAAAAAAATTTTTTCCACAAATTGTTTTTGTTTTGATGTATCTAATTGATAAAACATTAAAGGTTATAGTGAAATTTCAACTTTAACTTAGAATTTTAACACCGTAGTTGCAAACTTTCACACATCTCCCATAATACCATTTCAGTTTTCGAAATGACAAAAAAAAAGAAAATCCACATGTTCACAAATCCTCCATGGGACTATACAGAAGCTGTACTTGGTTTTATATGCCTTTTCTTAAAATAGGAACAAAGGTATTAATGTAGTCAGCGTGAATGTCCTAAGAGCTGAACGAGGTGAAGCATCTAATTACTGTGAAGTTCTATGCATTTCATAGGAAATCCTCACACTCCTACTAGTGTGATTGTGACTTTTCTCAGTTACTCAGGATGTGATGATGAAGTTTATTTTAAGAAAATAAAGTCTTACCAGATTTTCAACAGCCCAACTTTGAACACAGTTTTTTGTGATATTTTTGTCTGTCGTACACTACGTGGTTCACTTTTTCGCAGATATCCCTTATTCTCCTTCCTTCTGTCATTCTAGACTATTTTGATTAGCTGAAGGACAACAGACACTGTGGTAGTTGAGGGTGCAGGAAGGCGTGGAGCCCACTACTCTGAGACGTTTGACATCCCTGGCCACAGCTTGACACCTGGTATTCACGCAGCTGAACACAAGGAAGTCCTATTAACTGCCTACCCCGTATCGTTACAGTGTTTTGGAGGGAGGAAACCTCAAAAACAACAGATTCTTGGAATAACTGTGCTTGTTTAATTCTCTCTCCCCATTGAAAAAAAAAACAAAAAACGATTGGGACGCAACACGCTCAACCCCACCTCACCACAGGAATCAAAAAGTTAATCTGTATTTTGGGGTGTTGGTCAGGCACAGAAGGCAATCTCACCTCTCTGCCTCAACACCCCATCCGTTCACAGTGTACGCATTTTTTGCTTCTCTGCTCCCTTGCTTGGCTGTGGTTTACTTTAACTTTGCTGGTCTCAGTGTGTAACTGGCGGGTTCAGGGGTGTGATTTGAGGTTTGAAATAGAGTGTGTGTTTGTCTGCTATGCCTGCAGATGTCTTCACTGAGGAAGGTAAACATCACATGGCCTGTTTTTTACTGTTGAATCTAGCAAGCAGTCTCATCCCTAGGGCCCCAGGAGGAAATCAAGCACAAATGACACTATTTTGTGTTTCCCCTGACATCTGTGACAGCAGCACTATAGGAGCCTTAATATTAAAGCATTATGTGATTCTGTTTTCCTAGTTATATTGCTCTGCTATTTGTTGATATTTTCTCCTACTGTGTTTAACCACAAGAGTAAATATCATTGGGTATTTACAAAGACATTTAGTTAAACTTGCTTGGACGCTGACATGTTATACAGAGTACCTGGTATTGGCTACTTCTCTTAATACCTAAAATATATACTGCTCTGTGCACGAGCAGACATTGTCTAAATGTCCCAACAATGAAATGAAATCTCAACATTTCCTCATCAGCTTGTCAGTTTTGTTAAATCCGCTTGTATCATGAAGTGCTGTTGACTTTTTTTTTTAATCTTGAGTGATATGATGCATGATCCACTTCTGCATGATGTTTATTTTTACAACAGAAAGAAGAAGGGAAGGTCCAAGGCCAGCTGAACCATACAGATTCAAGCCAGTACATTCGCGACCTGAAAGACCAGATAACAGAGCTCAAACATGAGGTGAGGCCACCAGCACAAACACTGAATCAGTCAGTTATCAGTCTGTCTCCTGTCTTCTAGTGAATGGAGCTTCAACTACACGTTATTCTGCAAACACCTTTGTGGAGGATCAGATTTTTTTTTTTTTTTAAATTCATTTCATCTTTGATTTTGCCTTTTTCGAATGTTTCACAACTTTCATCAAAGAGTGGTTGACTTTGAGGGCAACACAAAGATTACTAGAAGTGTTAACTACACCCATCGACTTCCTGTGCGGAGTTGCCAGCACACACCCCTTGAAATATCTTCACTAAGAAAACCCGCCAATCTGTATAAACAACAATTTTACCGTGGATAACTCAGTGCATAGCCAAGGTCAGATAACAGAAATCTTGACTATTTTATCTGATTTGATATGGAAAAAGTGAGAATTTGTTGATTAATGGATATGGAGTTAAAATGCTGTTATTAGTTGGGATCAATTGAGTTAACAGAGTTAAAGCAATAACATTACTGCCCCATACCTAGCAATTCTGAAAATAAGAAACCCTTAATGAGAACAATATAAGACTTTTTCCTTCTTTTTGTAGAGACATTCACGTAATTTTTTTCAATCTCATCTGCCTTGTTTGTGATACACGTACAGTCCCTTGTTGTGGGTTGAACCTCTGCTCAGGTCCTTAACTTGGTTTCCTCTCACTGTGCAACATGTTGATGAAATCCAACTTAAAAGAATTGTTCAGCCAGAGATGAGATAACTTATATTGTTACAACATGAAACTTTTTAAAACTACTACAGTAACCTCTGGTAACTCCTCCTTGGTAGGAGGATGGCTGCACAGCTGGTGGGTGTTGGCACCTGTGTGGGGGCCTTTTGCTGCAGTTGGTAAATTTTTGTTGGTTATTATGGCAGTCACAAGTTGCTGTGTGACAGGCTGCAACAGCCATTCACACGACCAGCATAGTGTATACAACAGAATAAGTTTCAATGGATTTCCTTGTCGGATGTAAAATGATGGAAACTGTTTGGGCCATTGTGGTGGCAGTCACAGGGTCCCCCTCCACCTGAGACCAACTCATCTAATTTTAATGTGAAACGTTTCACGTAGTAACGATATAAGTTGTCGTCTTATAACATGAAAATTTTTATGTTTCAGCAGTAACTTATCACATTAAAACATAAAATGCTTCACATCAGATAAATAGTACATTGTCTTGTTGTAATGTGATAAGTTTGTATGTCATAATAACAAAAAACCATCTTGTTATAACAATAAGCTTTCCACATTATAACGTGGTACTGATCTGTTTTTTTTGGGGGGGGGGGTTTCTGGCATGTCAGTAATATGTTTCTGTATTAACATGAGCTGCACGTAATCATACTATTTTTTCTGGTCTGACATCAACTGGAGTTGGTGGGTTGTGGCATGGTGGTCAGCATGTTCACTATGAATCATGCTGATGTAGATGTTTGTGACAAAAACTTCTGAAAGGTGAGAATGGCTCAGAAAAAAGGACCAAGTGTATTTATAAAGCCCACCCTCTGAATCCGTCAGTATATGAGTTCAAATGTGTCATTTTGATGGAAATTCTGACAACTGTGATTCAGGTGCAAGTTCTCCAGTTTCCTTTTTGTAATGGTGACAACAGGAAGACAGAGGACTGAGTGTCGAAATGTGCAGGCAAAGGCACACAAGCTTATTTTTATAATTCCTTTTACCCATTTGCTCAAGTTTTTTTCCCCTCTAAACTGGCCTCTGAATGATTCTCTTTCTACATGTCTGTCTGTTGCATGGCAGGCTGACCCAGGTGAGTTGTAGCCTGGCACAAATGTACTTCCTGTGGTTCAAAACAGACTTTATATCTGTCTGTCTGACCCAAACCTCTTTGGCCCTCTGTTGCCCTCACCCAATTCCTGGTGGCTTTTGTAAAGCATGGTTATATAATGAAGAATTAGCCATGTCTTATCACATTGCCCCTCTTTATTTTGAATACAATTGCTGCCTGCATGTTTGTAGATTTGTGAAACTCACCCCTTTGTATTTGTGGAGATAATACTCATCTAATATCATTGGTTGCCAAACAAGATTTGACCATATTGTGTTAGTAACAGTTTGTGCTTGTGGTGTCTGTGAGTAAATCTTTATTTCCTCTGCAAGATATACTTGTTTGGCCTACATCAGCATGCAGGAATAAAACAGTATAAAACCTTTAAAAAAAAAAAAAAAAAAAAAAAAGAAAGAAAAAACTTCTAACCCCCATCATGCCTCTGCTCACAGATTTGCTGCTTAAAAGGACAAAGGGGCTTACCCAGCCAGCCCAATTTTGATGGGATCCACATCGTCAATCACTACGTGGGGGATGACGAGTCTTACCACTCTTCAGATGAAGATGCAATCAAGCACCCCAACCTCCTGGACACCCAACAGAGGGGCAGCAGCGGCCGCATCCGACTGCATCCCAACCTCGCAGACACTGACAGTGAAGGAGAGGAGGACGGGGAGGCCCTGCGGCTCTCTGTAGCCTCCAACGGCAGCCACAAGTCCACCACTGTGTGACTTTGATCCGCTGCCCGCCAGAGTCAGGACGGAGGCTGCTATCGCTCGCTGCGGAAGAGGGGTGTTCCTGGTAGCCATTGCAGCGCAGAATTATGGCTCTTGAACTCTGAAAATCAACATGGAATGCATCATCATTTCATATCACGAGAGGACTACATTCACAGAGTTGGTCATCTTTGTGTTTGCTTCTTTTTTTTTTTTTTTTTTTTTTTTGGGAAACAATT
>OMLB01002936.1:33798-44550 GCA_900302555.1 Myripristis jacobus
ATCATTTCATATCACGAGAGGACTACATTCACAGAGTTGGTCATCTTTGTGTTTGCTTCTTTTTTTTTTTTTTTTGAGGGCAAACATCTGTTTGAGTACCACTGACAGCTGACAGTACATCATTCTGGACCCTAGCAGAGAACAACAATGATTAGATTGTAGTGCTTATCAAACTGGACTGGGCCAAATGACCACAGTGGGTGTCATCCCATCTGGGCAGGGAACTAACTACCAAATGTCTGGCACTCCTCTAACCCCTCCCAGCTAGGTACAACACAGAGAAAGAGACTGTGCAATAAAATGTTTTATGCTAAATGACACACTTCATTTAATGTGTTTTTATATTTTTAATCTTTTTTTAAATGAACATCAGAAATGTATAGATCCACTACTACGTGTCCACGACGATGAGGGAAAAATGATATGAGTGGTATGTATCGCTTTATTGTTATGATGAGCTTGGTGAAAGAGCCCAGTATCAAAAAAAAACCCTTCTATCAACCAACATTGACTTGAGATGATGTTGACTTTTGGCCTTAGCACATGCCATATGCCTTCCACCAGGGCTGGTGCATCAGAAGGTCAAGGTGATGTCTGAATACTTGTATATATGTAAATGTTTTTGTTTTGTTTCATTTTCAATTCCTTTAGGACTTGAAAATGTGTATCTAATTAATTATTGCATATCTAATGTTCAGAATATATTATACAAGTCAGACAAAAGGGACAATACTAGTTTAATTTGGTCTCACAAATTACAGATCCTACTTTTCTTGAAAGTGTTTGTGGCTACTGAGTTGAATGCCCGTTAACAGAAAAATGGACATTGTCTCCCTTCATCAGATGACTTTAATTTGCTGTTTCATGAGCATGTTGCTAGTCAGAATGAATCGTCGCAGATAAGGTGGGCTGATTTCTATGTACTGTTGCCTTTGCTGAGTTTTCTCGAGGCATCCCAACCTTACCTTCAGTGTATTGGCCCCGTTGAAAGTCAGTTAAGCACAAAGTAAATACTTTGTTCTGATGGGACAAATAACGTTAATTATGTGTTTGTTAGCTCATACCTTTGCACGGACATGGATGGCAGTCCAAGGGAATGTTTACTGGGAGATAAACCAACATAGGACACTTTGAGCTCAATTTAGAGGGGACTCGAGTGATTGGAGGTTATGGTGTCCAAGTGATTCATTGGGCATTTTGTCAAGTGTTACCAAAGTAAGCACTTTAATGTGCTCATCTATAGGCCAGCTCCACTCCGATTTCTGAGAATGTCCTAATTGAACACTAAGCCAACACTTCAGTTTTCAGTGAAGACCAAGTGGAAGTGAATGCATTACATTAGAACCACAGCCTGTCAGATTATCATATGCTCTCATTTCGCGGAAAAACAGAAAATATCATTATTTGGGATTGGAGATGATAACATCCCTTTGATGAGAACGAAATCCTGTGTAGCTCTTTGGGAGAGGAAAAAGTTATGGCACTTTTGAGTGTGCAGTGCGCTATGGACACACATGGCAACACTATGGAGCAGTCAGCACACTCTGGAAACTTAATGAGATTGTTGTGTGTGATGAGTTCACAATAAACTGATAAACCTACAGACTGATGTTTTTCATGTTTGCAAAGCACAGTTAACCCGAGCCTATTCATAGCGCCTCGCTGAAATGTGTGCAGGTTGCTGTTATGGGGTGTTTTGTCTCAACACCTCCTTCCTCAGTGAAGATTCTTGAGATTAGCTGCTTTCAGGAAGTGATTTCTCGTGGTTTTCAAAGCTGAGCCTCAAGTTGTAACCATTTCATGCAGAAAACCACATTCTAAGGTAGGCCTTTGGGCACTCTGAACTTTTAACCTGGATTTGTATTCTTGCCCAGTGCTAACATAATTACCACATATTTCATTCTGGTTCATACACTTAAGCATGCCGTGGTTTTGTGTGTTTTATGCAGTGAATGATACAGGATTTGGCTAATATTTTGAACACACAAAACCTATGGCCTTGACTGTATTTCATGGTGCACTAGTAACTTATTTTGGTCTGGGTTTTTCCAGGCATTGCAGGCTGGCTGTAAGACCTGATTAGAATGAATGATTAAAATCAACTTTACAGCTCATATGCAGTGTGCATTCCACCCAAAAGCCCAAGTAAGTTCATGCTGAGTTTATTTTCAGGTCAGAAATTATTCCTATAGGCCTTGTTGAATCATCACAAGCTTGATGGGTAAATTTTGGTTTTACGATCAACATGACTACAAATCCTCTGCCCTTCTCATTTAAACAACCTGCAATATAACCAACCTAGCTGCTGTCACTGCAAACTTTTTTTTTCAACACAACCCTGTATTCAAACTGAGGCTGTGGATAATGCTATGTAGACTCAGTGAATCACTGTCTGCACCTACAGGGGCTTTTACTACAAAACATTTAGACTAAAACTCACGAGACAGCAGCGCAGTGTGTGGGATGCTTTTGAATAAGAAGAATGAAAGAATGAAATATTAAACCTGCATTGATGTCAGGGTAAAACATCCTTAATAAGAAAAGTCAATTAGGCCATACTTTGGGGGGGAAAAAAGCATGAGCCTACTAAGTTTCCCTTTAACATAATTTCATACTGTATTTTATGCTGCTTTGAAACTATAATGAAATACTACATGTACCCCACAATTATTTAGTCTTTATCAGCCTATAAAAATGGGGGTATCATCTGCTGGCCGATGAAACAAGTAACATTTCATTTGAACATGATTGACCTCCAGCCTCCTGCATGATGGGCCTACCAAAGCGCACAGAAACCTCATGAAAAACAGTCACACAAATTCAGCTGTAACTATCGGCTAACTCCGGACAAACCGGCCTGCCTTCACTTTTATCGGTATGGTCTTCATATCTTGACCAACATGGTGTCCGGAAACTATGGCAGTGATGTTTCTAATCGACCCTGCGCATGTGGCGCTTTGATTTCCTGTCCCTCATTCAGAGATAGGCGCCTCAGTCAGAAGAGCACCCCCAAAATACTGCAGGTTACTGCCGATAAACAATACTGTCGCACACCCAACTATTTATTCAAAGCTGCTCGAGGCCTACAGTTATCATAATATCCTCAACTTATTATTTGATGTGTCCAAAGTGCATGTCAATAAGTGGTTGATTCAATTAAAAAAAAAAAAAGATAAACTCACGATCCTCCCCGATTTGGTTTATTCTGATAGTTGTTGGCCTAATTATGATCACCGATTCGAGGTCACATCTTACTGTATCACTGCTTCTGCCCTATTTTCACTTTATACATACCGTATATCCAGTAGATGAAAGGCCCTTTGACTCACTGGCCCCAGTCCTGTTATTCTGTGCGTAATGGCCCCTGACAGCGACCAATTTACGTCCTGCGGGCGAACAGAAAACAAGATGTCTCTGTTATAAGGCTTCCTATTCAACGTGATGCCTTGAGTAATGCGAAACTGTCATGGCACCGCAGGCGTGAGGACGGCAAGTGTCTGTCACTTAATCTCCTGTGGCCTATGTTAAACCAAACAGACCAGGACACAAGTTCCCACACCGTTTCATGCCAGTAACGCCACAACGCATACGTATAGCCCCCATCACTCAAGGTCTGAGGGGGTTTTACGAACTATCACCCATTTTGAGTTATCGTGGGGGCAATACACCTATAGTCAAATAAATAGTCATTCTTATATATTCAGTCATTGTCCTGTTGCGTGGCACCTTTCGAGGACCACTGGAGCTCATCGGCTGATTCACCAACACACAGACTGCTGATGAGCTTCATCTGCAGTCATTTCTGGTCTCTAGGCTATATTTGTCCCTTTAAAGTGCATTGTCTGCTACGTGCACCCACAAAGAGCAGCGTAGCGCAGCAGCGAGTCCGTGACTTAAAACACACTCGTCACAGCCCTCCAGAGGTGAAGTGTGTGGGTGGGGAGGGGGGTAAACGCACTTAAAATGAGCAGTCTGTTTGTTGACTTTTGTATGGTGAAATGGAATTTACCTATATACAAATGTGTGTGACCTTTCGAAGAGAAGAGGCTGCTGGGTTAGTTCATAGTTTAGCCACTTTTTTTTTTTGATTGAGCGGCGCATTGCTGCAAGACTCTTAACAGCATGTCCAGGCGCCCTGGGGCTCGCCTCCGCATTTCCTCTCTCTCTGGCCACCCAAGATTGAGTAACGCATTGATAAAGCGTGTATCACTTATCCTGATTGCTATGGGCTTCAGCTCCCCTGGAGACAACGCTGTGGTCTGATCCGAAAGGGACCCGCGGGGGCAGCCGATTACCAGCTAGAGGCAGGACACTATACACTGGGAGGGGGAAAAAATCAGACTTACAATTATATTTTCCTTAAAAGAGATGCCGAAAAAGCTGCCAATATGATGACAATATGACAATTATGACATTCACTTTTTTGTCTGTTTGTTTATTAGAACCAAAAAAATGTCACTTCCGACAAGAAATGTAGCCTACTGAAAAGAGCGGTTTAATCGAGAGAAGTGAAAGTATTTCAACCCGAGAGTTTTTTTTTCTCCCCCATTTATTTCTTTCAGGAAAGGAAAGTGAGAGTAAGACGAGAATATATAGGCTATATATTTTTTGTTTGTTTGTTTGTTTGTTTTTTTGTTTTGCTGTGTAGTGAGCCGCTCCACTGACACCTGTCCTCCAACACCTGGCAGACGGGACGGACGGTGTGCGCATGCTCCGCTCTCAGGTTGAAATCTCTTAAAGCACTTTGACCACACGTCCCAACCAGTGGAGATCAAATCTTCGCGGGGTTAAGACAAGAGGCAGCAGCATCAGAGGAGACAATCGCTGGATTACCACTGATTTTCTGTGAATACAGTTCAAAATGCCTCGCTCCTTCCTGGTGAAGAGTAAAAAGGCGCACAGTTACCACCGGCCCCGGACTTTGGAGGATGACTACAGCAGGCTGGATACAATATTAGCGCATATATGCTCAGGTATGTGGATAAGACTGTTTGCCCTTTTTATCATTGCATTGCATTCAGTGTGGTTAACCAAATCATGACATTATGTCACATAAATCGCTGTATTCAACTAAAACCTTAAAACAGAGAAAATCAATAATTTGCAGAGGTACTGTGCTATTATAGGCTACCGGATACAGGCTACACGAAATTATTAAACATGCAGAAACTTATTACGCGTAAAAACCTAACTTTTTTTTTTTAACAGTTTTGAAGATCAGTGAAATGTTGTTGTTTTTTTCAACAGGCCAAAACGGAATGCATCTTTGTTTTTAGATACATTAAAAATCTAGTGCAGAAGCCTATTTCCTGATTTTTAGTGGCAGGGTTGTATTAATCTTAATCAACCAAACGAAAGATTACATCACTATAAAATTCTTAAGGGGACTTACTGCGCGTCTGTGGTTTTCAACTCATTCACCAGTTTGTAGTGAACTTACAGTGCATTAATTCATTTTTATCATCTTGGCTTTGACTATATAATTTCTGCAATATTGCTATTATATTCCTGTATACTCATGTGGCGCTAAATATAGGTTTATCGACCTTCATTATTTTTTATAACTGGCTATTAAGTGCGTATAAGGGCTTACAGCATCCTTCTAAAATGCGCAGGTATTTTTCGTTTTGGTGCTCACTGTTTTTGTGTCTCCGTCCAGACGCAGATAAGCTCCCAGAGGATGCAGACAGCATGGCGGTGGATGGGTACGGCCTCTCCCCTGATTCTCACCTGGTCGACGCTGCTGATTTTTCGCCCAAGTCCCCTCTGAGCTGTGCTGGGAGTCTGTGCGGCCGCTCCCCGGACTATGAGGATTTCTGGAGGCCGCCGTCTCCTTCTGCATCACCAGGTACAGACTGCAGCCGCGTCCCTCGCCCAAAAATACTAATCATATCCAGTTTAGAAGAACAGCATGTAAAAATTAAAGAAGGTTATAGGGATACTTGCAGGGGATAAAGATATCCAACAACTCAGGTGACAATATTGCGAACTGCATGTAGAGACTTACACTTTACATCTCTAAAGGAATATAGGCTATATTACGTGATTATTATTATTATTTTTTTTTTTTTGTTAAAAGCTTTTTGTTTTCCACCAAATTTCTGAAATGAGTCATTCTTTCCTCATTGAAACTGTTCACGAACTATTTTCGTAATGCAATAGTAATGCAATTGTGGTGCCATATCTTCATTTTGGGCATTTATAAATATCATGTGTCATTATTATTATTTATCATTATCATTATTGCTGATGTTGTTAGTAAGAGCTATTTGTTCGTACATTTGTATATGGTCCTTTGAAACTGCACTGTTGTAGTTTTCCACCTGTTTTCGTGAGACTTGCTTGCTTACAACGTTTCTGGAAGAAGCGAGTGGTCTGTGAAATGCCGCTGGCTAAATGGAGCTTATATTGCTTTTTGCATTAAGTACCCCTTCTTTAATGCGTCTTTTTTGCACCGTTTCCCCACTGGTATCATTAAATTTTCATCTGGCCTATAATCTATCTCCACATTGCAGTTGATTCTGAGAAATCTCTGTCGCCTTTGGTGGATGAGACCCAGCCCTTCACAGCCCCCTTCCGGCCGTACGCCTGGAGCAGCTACCCGGGCCCGGAGCTGCGGCACCTGGTGCAGCAGAGCCTCCATCCCGACATGGAGCTTGACAGGGGGCCGCCGCTGGCCTTCAGCCACCCGGCCCTCTTCAGCGACAGGGCGCTGGGAGAGGAGGCTTATAGCGACTACGGGAGGAACCCTGTCGGTCTGCTGTTTCCGGAGGGGGGGCTGCACGGGAAACCGCATGTCAAAGCGCAGTCTGATCTACTCTGCTCTAGTCTCATCCTCAACGGAGCCTACAAGTGTGTCAAGTGCAGTAAGGTGAGGAGGAAATGCCACATGTTGACCTGTAGGGTGCTGTACTCTTAGTGACCCTGACCTCCCCGTCTAATTAATTCTATATGCTATATGCAGCCTATGAAAAAGTATTAAATGCTTAAATGGGACAAGATCAGTCCCATTTCAGCAAGCAGCAAGCCTAAGTTCACTGTGTAAAAGACCAAATCTTCTCTTTACATATTAGTAGGCAACTACTTATCTGCTGTATAGGTTAGTCTATACTTAGGCTGCAGGAAACGTGACACTACTTTGAAGTGGTTTAACCCACATAAAACAAAATCGGACAGTTTTCTCTGTAATTCTTAAAATTCCTAAAACGCATAGCCTAAATGGTGTGTATTATGTCCGCAGGTATTTTCCACTCCTCATGGTCTGGAGGTTCACGTCCGCAGATCGCACAGTGGGACCAGGCCATTTGCGTGTGAGGTCTGCGGCAAAACTTTCGGACACTCAGTCAGCCTCGAACAGCATAAAGCTGTGCATTCACAGGTAACGAACTTATTTATCACGGTGAATATATACATTTTAGTTTTTTTCAACTGACCGTCAATTTGAGTTTTATCTGTGGATTTGAAGTCACAAACAACCCTGCTCACAATGAGGCCTATTCACATTTCAGGAAAGAAGCTTTGACTGCAAAATCTGCGGTAAAAGTTTTAAAAGGTCGTCCACTCTATCGACGCACCTGCTCATCCACTCGGACACCCGGCCTTACCCTTGCCAGTACTGCGGGAAGAGGTTTCATCAGAAATCAGACATGAAAAAGCACACCTTCATCCACACAGGCAAGTGAAGAAAATCCAGAAATAAGAGCTTATCGAATAGAGGATAAATTATGGAAGTTTTTTTGTTCGTTCTCGTGTGCGTAATTGTTCCAAATAACCCTAATATTAAAATGCAATTTAAAAGAAATCCAGGGAAGAATAATCCTGGAAACTGGGTCGTAGGATACAGGAGCAGAAATCATAGCCTATACAGCCTGGCTCAGACGTTTTTTCGCATTCGCATTGTGTTACTTGGACGTGAAAACAACAAACTCATTGCTTTATATGTATATTCTTCAGGTGAGAAGCCGCACAAATGCCAGGTGTGTGGGAAAGCGTTCAGCCAGAGCTCCAACCTCATCACACACAGCAGGAAACACACGGGCTTCAAACCTTTCGGCTGCGACCTCTGCGGCAAAGGTTTCCAGAGAAAAGTGGATCTGAGGAGACACAAAGAAACGCAGCACGGACTGAAATGAACTGCCCCATATAAAACATATCCACGGCAGAAATACCCACGACACATCTTTTAATCCAGCATTTTGTCTTAAAATATTTGGCTATTTTTTTTTTCTTTGAACTAGTGAGAAAATCTCTCAGCGGGGTTAAGGTATATTTCACCTATTTCTAATGCAAGTTTACGTGGGTGAGGACATTTCTTGGATCTAGAGTCTCATTTTCATGATATGTGATCCGCTTATTTTGTTTTATGATACAGAGTTATTTAGCGCCCGACAGGTGAAACTGCGTTGGTAAGAGGTGAAATCAGTCAATCAATCAATTCCGTTGACAGATTATTTCACTTAAAGAAAATTTTAACTCTAGCCTCTATGAGAATAAGTCTTAAGACGGATGTTCTTGCAGACGCGAGCAACACTAAAGTTTTTATGAAAATCCATAAAACCAGATATAAGCTGTGAAATGTAAGACGTCCAGAAATCATAAGCCTATTTTTAAATTAATTTGTCATGTTTGTTTGTTGACTGAATGCCTAAGACATGTGTGAAGTGTATGAGTCTCACTGAATGGGTAGTACTACACCCAAAATATTTATACTCACTTATAATAACCGGATCGGCAATAGCCACCATGAAAACACGATGAAAATCTGCGCCTTTCCAAAGAGGAATGGCATTTTGTTTTCAGTTGAGAGCCATGCTGGCAAAACAGTCTCCAGACTGTGTGATTTAAGAAACATAAGGGTCGCCCATACCCGAGGTTTATTCTCTAAGCTGTTATCTTCCAAGTTTCCATTTTGCACATTTTCTTGTTGTTTACTAATAAATACAACATTTAATTTGGGCTATTATTCTTTCCGGTTGTTGTTTGGGTGAAATGAAAATTGAAATAAAAGTGAAATGCAATTCTTTAAGCTTAACATATCTTCCTTAGGGAATCGAGGGGTGATCTCCAGAGTGCATTGCCTGATTAAAAGGACCGGACTGATATGGCCTACTCTAAATGAACAGTTTACTGCATGGTGACTTCAGTCAGTTCTCATGTAGTAAAGCAGACGGTCTTGTCAAAACGACGGAAGTAAAATAAAAAACAAAATTAATTAATTAAACAAAATTCCATGAACTTCTTTTTAACACCTTGCGGCAAGCCTATTTGGGCCTGGTGCTGTGTTGCATAGAATAAGCCACTGGTGCCTCACCAAAAAAAATATTTACACACCAAATCACGTCTGCCCCATTACTAAATGAATAAAAAAAATGTAGCGTAATTACTGCAGTTTTATTCTATCATCATATTATAGGTTTAAGACCGTCGTTATTGCTTTTCAGGTAGCTCTGCTGTGAAACCTGATTTAGGCTATTTTTCTCGGGCTTTTCTCGGGCAGTCGCCCGGGTCCAGCTACCTGACGAAGACAAATTGATTGAGGGCGAGTGTCTGGCTGGCCTCAGCCTCACAATAAACAGCTCTGAAAGTTTCTTGCCTTTGGCGATTTTACTGGAAATGTGCGAGGAGACCACAAAACAAGTCAAGTGTCACAAGAAAGCTCTTCAAGGGACTTCAGCCTGGTTTAATGTCCTTCTATTATTCATCAGAAACAATTTCTTCAGCAAAAACCAAGTAGCCTAATCATTCTGCAATTCCCATGACTTAATTTATTTATTCATTCACTTGCTTCATTTTATTAATTCACTGTAGACCCGTATCTATCAAAAATCAAGATGCCCTTTTTATTTTAAATAACAATTTACATAATTAAAAAAACAAAACAAAACAAAACAAAACAAAACAAAAAACAAACAAAGAGAAGGGATTTTGAGAAGCCAGCGCTCTGCCTTCAAGCTGACCATCTTATTGCCGAGTTTTTTTTCTTTCTTTTAATTGCCCAGAGGCTACTATGGATCTTGTTTGTTTTGAACATTGTAGCCTAGTCATTTGTTTGAACCTTAAACATAGCCTGAGCAGATTTAACCGTTTACCAAATGCTTTTATACCCGCACGGCTGTTTTTACAACTGAGTTTTGAAAGAATTGGCTCAGGCCCAGACAAGGCATCATCACACAGCTGGGATCCACACAGATACTCAAACTGTCTCTGAGAGGCGCTCTGCATGAAAACATCAGTACAGAATAATACAAATAGTTCACAATTTCCTTGTCCTTTACTATTTAAAATTTTGTTATAACTGTTGAATGCAAAATTGATGTCTGTGACTTCTGGTTGCATGAAAGAACATCAGGACATGCAAACTAGCTCAGACTTCACATGGAAATACTGACAGCCGAGCTGAACAGACTGCACAGTTATGTACAAGTTGTCCTCCAGTCATCCCACATCAGGAGGTGAATAATTACCAGTATGAACACAAATCAATTAGCTCCACCCTCAAAATATGCTCAATCTTCAAATAAATTGTAGTAGTTTGCATTTACTATTATGTAGTGCGTGAACTGAGATCATAAACTATATTCCACAAACAAACAAACAAAAAAAAAGAGACTAAACTGAGTTTTACAAGAGTTTCTCCCACACAACAACCAAAACAACTGGCTTTTTACTGGCCCATCAATTACCGTGATCCTATCTGATTCTTCTAGCACCTCCTATATGAATTAAACAGCAAAAAAAAAAAAAAAAAAGGGG
>OMLB01002936.1:45749-89480 GCA_900302555.1 Myripristis jacobus
ATTAGAAAGTTCACTATTCTGGGTTTTGTGGTTTTGGATAATTCATTATTAATCTAAAATAACACATGAATTATAAAAAACAGACTTCACAGGCATACTTTGGTCTTTGATTTCTGGTTTTGATTCTTTGTAACTCAGACAATTTTAAGTAATGTGCATGAATCTCAATCTGAATTTAAACAATATTGAGTTTTATTTTCAATTACCTGTGATAGGGCCAAAAAATGTTGAAAAGGCTTTGGATAGAGGGGGGAAATAACTCTATATAACCTCAAGGCCTTCCAAAAGAGAACATATGAATCTCAGCCAGTGTCAGTCTGCAATCAGCTCTCTCATCAAGGTGTGCAGACTGACAGCCTCTGGATTTGGCTTCTCAAAACCTCAAAACATTTTCAGCCAAAGTATCTCAGTCAGAAAAGATCATAAAACAATTGGGGGTTTATTTTTTCCATGGGCATTAACAAAATTCTTGTAATGAGATTTAACGATAGGAGAGATGCTATCATACCTGTAGGTCAGCAAGCAGAATAAGCATCAAACACTTTGTGAAACCAGACTGTCACTTGATGTACAACTGCGATATGAGGCTTGCTGCACCAGACTAGAATGAATCTACTAAACACATCACATGCAGCATCATATCCTATACTGCACAAAGATCACGCTGGAGCCACTGGCAAGCAGCAGCAACTGAAAGCGGCAACATCTGGTGGATGGCAAGTACTGAGTAAAAGAATAATATGTCATACAATCAATGGTGAGCAAAGATAGGAGACATATTATGAGGAGAGAACATTTGTGATTATTCCCCGAGGCTGAGCAAAGTGATTGTGTGTACTGTAATAATACTGTGGTTTTTGCTCACACGCACTGATCAGCAGATTTCACACAAGTTTAACAAGTTGTACAGAGAGCTAAACTGACAGGGGAATAGGATTTGTGTCAGAAAGCTATTGAGAGCAGGCATCGACCAGTACGCAGGGATACAGAGACAGAGGAAGAGAAGATCCCTGAAAACGAAAAGCAGGTGCTAGATTGAAAAAACAAAACAAAACAAAACCTAAGATTGCTGATAGAGAGAGGAACTTTGCTCCTCACCTGGCCCCTCCCCTGTGGCTGACACGACAGATAGTTGGGACAGACTGAGAGAGGCATGGCTCATATAGGACACGGCTCTTTTGTTGCAGAGGCTTATTCATTATTCACCTGATCTGAAAAATAGACTGCAAGCCAACTGCACAGCTGTCATCAAGCAGCAAGGCGTGGACACAAATTATTCATGACTATGGAAAGAAAAGGCAGGAGAATGAGAGAAAATAATAACAAGAGACACCAGTGAAGCAGCTGACAGGCTGAACACATGTGCGGAGAGCTGGCCTCTTCGGGCTAACAAGCTTTCTCCTGGAGCGACTAGGGGACTTGGGCCAACTCAGCTAGGCTGACCTCTTCCTGGGCTCTTTTAGGACACACAGTGCAGACTTTTACAGGACACGCTCAGCACCATGGGTGTGCTACATTTTGATCATTATTAGGTGCCATGTTATCTTAGATGACTCATCTCATAATTTCATCACAGCAAACATTCTGAATGAACTATGGTTGTGTATCTTTAGGTCTGCTTTGTATTGCTTAATGTTACACAAGTAATACTTGATTTTTCTCTAACTTTTAATAATTTAATATGAAGGGCTTCATTGTCTTATTTGATTTTCAGTGTTTCACTGTGTAATGGCAGCAAATACTCTGTATGAACTATGATTATGTCATTACAAATGCATACTGCATAGCTGAGTTTTGTTCAAACTAACATACTTTTTTTTTTTTTTAGATTTTAGTGGAGATCCCAAAGTATCCAAACATACCAAATATGTCCTGTTGGTTAACAGGGAAAAGTGTATAAAATGATGTACAAGACTTCCATATTTTTTTCTATTTGATGTAATGGTGAAGCCATAAAACAATGGCATCTTGGGTTTGAATATTTCACTCAACATTAGTGTGATGTGGCTTAATTTAGGTGATGCAACCAGCAGATACATGAGATGTATGTGACACTGCTGCATAATAAGAAGAAATATGGTTTAAACTACTTAAGGGGAAATTTAAGAGTGTTTAAGAGGTTAATGTTTTTATATGAAATGCCATACTGTTTTACTTTACTGATCTGCGCTTCTCATGGTGTTATATAGTGATAAAGGATCTCATAGAAACCTCCAGGACTATATTATTTCTAAACCAAGTGTGATATGACACGCTGCACGCTTTTCAGGTCCTTACTTTCAGTTTGCAGGTCTGCCTATGATGGCATGTCCCTCGGCTGCCAGCAGACAAATACGCCACTCTGTAGAGGCTGTGAGGTTACCAAGGTGTTTGTGTGTGTGTGTCCATTTGATCCTGAAGCCGTGACCACACACACACCAGTGACATCAGAAAACAGTAGAGGCCAAATGAAAGTCGACATTTTTACCCTTGAAAGCTTTCCATTAGCCCCTATCTGCTCTGAGGGGAGGGGGCCCTGAACAGCATGTGTCCATTGGTGGGGTGGAGTGGGGGATGGAGCAGGACGGGGGGAACCCACAAGTTTGATGAAAAGGGGGGTTGCAAGGCCGTTAGCTCATTTAAAGATGTGTTTATCCGGTTCATTTAGCATTACATATCACTACACAATTTGGATGTGAGCTGTCGCTCAAGAACAAAAAGGCCGTTCTGCTTGCAGTTCAGTTAGGACTTCCGTCTGTGTCAGATTCCTCTGCTCTCTGCGCTGCATCTCTGAGTGGTTTCACACATATGACTCACTCATATTATATTCTTGACATGTAAAAAAAAAAACCAAAAAAAAAAACACCTTTGTCTTCAATCCTAATCCTTTTACCGCATCGGCTGCTGGCCTCAGCATCCTGCCTTGTTGGCCTTGTTTAATCTTCCTCTGAAGTCATGTCTAATAACAAATGATTCCTGAAGGCGACATTAAAAGGATCCACTTTTGGTTAAAAGGGTTGATAACAAAGGATTCTCTTAGGGGAAAAAAAACACATGAGAAGAAAATCCTTTGAATGTAAGTGACAAGAAAGAGAGAGCTTTACAGCCTTTTAGAGAGTATTCGATACTCATGTTCATTCATATGAGACAGAAGGTTTTACATCGCTTGGAATCTGTCATCTGAATGAGATGATGTGCAGGATGTAAAGCTATAATGTTCATCCTCAAACCCTTGCAACACAATAAATCATTAAACAGAATAATGCTGGATTAAGACTGTGCCTTTCCCTGTGCAATAAAAATTTAACAGCAATAACTCACTAGGTTGTAAAATAATTGTGATGTATTTACTGACACAACACGTCCACTATTATGCGGAATACATAATACTCCAAATCCCATTTGAGTCACAACCATCAAATGTGCAAATCATCTAAATTACAATGTACTCATGAATAAATAAACAAATCAAATACTTACAAACAAAGCATTCTTGTATTGCGAAAATGTTAAACACAGTAAACAGGGTTAACACACGGCAAATTCTAAGTATTTTACTCAGTGGGAACCAAATATTTGAATGCTGAGTGTCTGCCAAACACATAAAACCTCTTTCTGCTTATTCTACCTATGCCGACAGCATATGATTTGGGAGCGAGCATGGCAGCACAAGATGTTACTTTGTGATACAGTTATACACTTAACCAGGACTGATTGCAGCCATGAATCTTTCTAAAAAATTCATAAGATCCATTTCACAAATGACCAAGCCAAGCGTGTGCCTGTATCCAAATAGCAGAGAGAGAGCCAAGCGAGGAAGATCTATAAGGGGAGCCGGAGCCAGAGGAACGAGGACAAAATGACAAAGATTTATTCTCAGCCACGATCAAATATTTATGCTGAGGCATTCAAGTAAAGTTACTTTTTGTGTTCTGATTTAATGAATGATTTGAGCGGTGGCAGTGCTGGGAGGCACAGATGTTGGGTTTGCTGAAGCCTGCACTAATGCCCATTCAGGGGGCCGTGTGGTCATGTGTCAGACTGCAGCAGGATCAAAGCAGAGTAATGCCATCGTGGGGATCACAGCATAAAGGGGTGGGATGATAAGTACTTCCCCAGCCCCAAAGGTCTTTACTGTGCAGAGAGAGAGCGAGAGAAAGAGAGAGAGAGAGCGAAAGAGAGGGAGAGAAATTTTATATTTCAGTATATATTTCTACTGTCCAAAAAGAAAAAAATAAGGAAAAAGGTATCATTTAGTGTTTTTTACTATCACATTCATCAGTCAAGGCTTAATTTATTCCAAATGAGATGCGAGACCAATTACTATCATGAAAAGTCTACACGGCATTATGCCAACATCCCTTATCGCAGATGTTGCCAATCACTTCGGTGGAGGCGATCCACTTTACAATAACTCTGCTTACGGTAGGATGGATCCAGAATGACAAAGCCACAGTCAAAGGAAATAGATCCAGGCAGTGCTGTGACTCTCCCATTCCCCCTCTGGCATCCTCTGAAACATTAATGATCACAAGGAGAATCTGATCTGGCCATCTTCACTCAGAGTTGTACCTTTACTCTGAATGCCTCACACAGCAACAATAATCACAATAACCTCATGAGGTGACCTCTGAGAATGAATATGAAGGAAGCCTTGTTTTAAGTTGTTTGAAGCATTTATGATAAATTACAGGATAGATCTAGCCAGAATTAAGTGTAAAAATAGTGAGTGAAGCAATCTCACAATAACCAAATGAACAAATAAAACACAAATGAATAAAATAAATTTAAAACATGCTTCTACAACATGAATTTTAACCAACAGCATAACAAAGCCTTGAAGAGAAAGTCATTAAGTCTGTAAATTCAGAGAAGGGGCCGGATCAGATGACCTGAAAAGAAGCCATGAGTGGGCAGAAAGTGCCAAGAGACATCTGTGGCAGGTGAAATAGAAATTCTAACACTCGAGCGAACACTTAAACGGATAAAGGGAGAAAAAAAGGCTAAAAGCCTTCATCACTTCCAACAAGACATTGGTACTCCAAACACAGTGTGTCAGCATCTTTAAACACCAGAGAGAAGGGGAGATGACAAAATCGTTTTGACAGCCAGTTCACATGTAACATCTCCGATTCACCCACCTTGGGGAGTTGCTGGGCAGTTTTACCCCATCGCCAGGAGAAACCAAGCCGTGTGTGCAATAGCAGGGTGGGCTTGGCTGTGCTTGTGCGCCATGACACGGGCACTTATTGATCAGAGTCAGACAGGGTGTCAGTCTCCACAGCTCAGAGATACAGGAGGCGAGCAGCAGTTATCTATGTCTATTAAGGCGTCTGTTCTGTGTGTATTGATTGGGAACAACTAGACACTGGGAACTGTCATCAAAATGCCGATTTACAAAAGAGCGAGCAGGCTCTGGTGAGGGCTAAATGGTCCAGGCAGTATGGATTTGTTGATGCAGTTTCCCTAAGCGGCACTCAATACCAGACAGATGCTGTTGTCCAGGAAAGACTGAGGCATCTGGGCCAGGCCTTTGTCCACCTTGGGAGCTTTCACCTCATACTACACTGATAGATAAAGCGGCCTTACACCATGTTGAAAGATGTGAAAAAAGACCGGACAACATTCCAGCGACAGCCTTTGCCAGAGTACAAACAAATGTTTGTACTCACACACTCAGACCACACCCTCACAGCCCCTCCCTGCAATTGTTTGCTACAGCGGCAAAGCTTTTACAAAAAGGGGCCAAGGTCAAAATTTTCCCTTGTGAGACCAGCATCTCCATTAGCTCTCAGTTCACTTGGGTATCTCTTTTCCCCTTAAAATTATTCCACCTCTGGCCTTCACCTCTACAGACCGTCACCATCCAAGAATAGGAAAAACAGAAAGAGAGCGTGAACTCACCTCCATCTCACTAAGATGCTGATTTGGACTCTGGATTTTACATGCAGACTGTACAACACTCTTGTTCAAACGTTTTCCTTTTCTTTTTTTCTTTTTTAAATCATCTGGATCAAAGAGAAAAGCAGCAATCACAAAAGCAAATCTGGACTGTATAAAAATATCTTTGCTTGAAATCAAATGCATCAGCCTGGCTCAGAAAACAGCAGTGGAGCTGGAGTGGGACCCCTGGGAGAGGCCTTAAACATGGCAGTTTTTCTTGACAAGCACAGGGGGGCCTGAGAAGGTTTTGGGCAGACAAGAGGAGGCTGCAGCAGTTGGAGGAGGCCTCTAGGGGAGGTCGACTGGATAAACAGTCCACTTAGAACCTCTTGCTCTCTAAGAGGTCACCAAGGAAATATGGGAGAGAAAGGGGAAACAAGGAGGCTCTAACAGTATTGCTGCCTGTTTGTACACTAGACTGCTACATAAATACTGCACTGTCTGCCACATTGCATGAAATAAGATACAGGTTCTTGTTTTTTATCTTTGCTCTTTTTCAATCAGAAAACAAGCTGATTAAACTTTAGCCTCTGTTAGGGCATATTAGCATCATACTTCCAAATGTACTCAGCAAAAAACAAAAATGACAGCTTTCACTCTTCATAATTATCCTAGAAGCTATTTAAACTCATTTACTGCATTTGTATTACACCACAGTACAGCTTACAAAAAAACCCATCCTCCACACACCTTCAAGTATAAACTGAAGAATGATAGATCCATGAGCGAATCAGGTTACACAATTGTTTCCTTGTAGCTCATCATATTAAATATAAATGGACATGTGATAGCAGTGACCTGAGATATGCCTCTAAACACTACAGACCGCTTCCCACATGCCTCAAGCTAAGTGGCTTTGATGAAATAAAGCAGAGGGTAAGACTGTCACTTAGTAACTACATCTGTCAAAGATTACTCAATATATTCATCAGTGGAAATGGATACTTTAGCTGAAGCAATTTATATCCTTCCAAATGAATTTGGCAATGAAACCTTCAGGTATAAAGTGAAGCTTCAGACTGTGTGTAACATTTCATTTGCCATACTGCCAACTTAATGTTATTTCTGAAACAACGGAGAGCGCAGCAGTCATGCAAATGAAGACAAGGAACAGATTCTTTGGAAACAAAAGTTCACCTATGTATTTATATGGCTTTTTTTTTAAAACCTATTAACTTAACACGAAGAGTTTCAACAAAACACTTAGGTCTAACAAAACACTTTGTGGACAAATCAAGTCAAGTAGCACAATCATTTCTCACTGTACAGCTGTACAGCATCTCCATATGGTACTCTAACTTTGCTCCCCGGCTACAGAAACACATATGGCCCTCCAGACAAACAGTGCCCTCCTGAGTTGGAAAGTGATCACTGCTTTGACTGGGCCGGGTACATAAAGATGACAGGAGCTTTCTTGGACAGGAGCTAATTCTTGCTGCTCGTTTCACAGACATCCACAGCTTTTGTTTCCTGTTTCTTTCTATCTGAACTGGGCAGAGGAAATGTTGACATTTGGGTGCTTTGTCTGTGTTATCAATACAGAAAGATAACATCAAATTCAGGGGCATCCTTACAAATATAGACAAGCAAATTTTCATTTGAGGCTGAAGTAACTTTTTTCTTAGGTTAAAAAAAAATACAAATCCTATTTTCAGTGTACTATTTTGGGCCTGTAAGTATAAAAATAAACCAGTAGGTATTCCCTTACAAAAAAAACGTCATTTTAAGATTGCTTTGTCATTTTTATATGTGAATAAAAATAGAAGGCTACCTTTACAAATGGCTGTTTGGAAATTATTGTGCTCCCCCATTAGTATTTTACCTTAATTTGGTGTTCTGCAATATTTCCAACCTCCATAAATTGTGAATAAACCATTGGCAATGTATGGCACACAATTATGATCCCACGTGTTATTTACTTTCACTTTCCCCACAACCAGGGATCACTGTCAAAACAAAACCTCATCAGCCAGCAATTAAGAACAACAAAATCAGGGACAAACATGGAGTGAGAGCTGCTCTGTGTGCTGTTTGCTTTGTGGCTTTTGTTTAAGGCTTTCATCACAAAGCAATACAGAGAGCAAACGTAACCAGCAGATGTTGGGCTAAATCCTACCGTTCAAACACGCTTGTCTCCCCATTCATCTAAAATCAGGGCTTGAGTTGTTGCTTTGCTGAGGCTGTCTAGCTGGAGCAAGAAGTCAGTGATTGTACTATTATATTACACACGCACAGGAACACCAGACAGAAAAGGATGGTCTATCCCTTTGAAGCTTTTGTGATTACACAGAGGAGCAATATGTTGTCATTAGGCAACCATGATAGGCATTTTTAATCCTTGAACAACAGGCACCTCCATTTAATTACCCTGAAATACACCAGGACCATGAAACTAGCATCCTGGGTGGATCTATTTATCTAATAAACTAACAAATTACAATAAAGCTTAAGACTAGCGCTGCTCATGTTGCAGAGGCTACGCAAATGTTACACCCGCCATGAAACTTACAGAGAAACTGAGCTGATTATCAGGTAATATCGCTACATTAAGTAGGCCCAGTTATAAAAGCAGAGAACCAAGGATCCTTAAAGGGGTTCCTGAATAAATAAATATGCAAGTATAAATACTGATTTTCATTAATTTTACAGAAGTTAGTGCAATGGAAGAATTACAGGAATTATTGTATTTACATATTATCATTATATTTTGATCACAGACTGTACTCATGTGGTAATTATACCAATATTCTCTGAATCTCATCTATCAACAGAATATTGCTGGAGAAGAGCAAGAATGTTTAGTTGTAAAGGTAAAAATTTCAGAACGATGTCCTTGTTCAACTATAGCTAACATCTAACTGGGGGTCCTTCCAACATTCGAAAACATATGCGTGTGTGTGCTTCTAGAGGATTGGGTGATGTCATTCAACTGGAGCCTTCCAGACAGTTCGTCTGTTTCTGTGGACACATCGATGAGCTCTGGTTTAATCCTATTACAACCTCGAGCACAAAGGGAGATAAGAGGTTTATGTGAGGGTTCCTTATAGACCATCTCTTTCCACTGAAGCATTATGAGAGCTTCCCATTTGGCCTGATACTAGTACTGATACTGGTTCCTCTGGCTGCCATAGCAGCCATTGTTTGGACCATTATTTTGGGGGGTTAAATTAAAGAATTGTTGATAATAGGATTGCCTGTGAAGGCAGTACTGATGATGAACGTGGCTCAGGTGAATGACGTAATCCAGAGATGGGTAAGTCAACAATATTGCATATCTCCATGAAACAATTCATCTGAGGCATACTGTAGCTGCAAGAAAAGAGAGATAATTTTACAAATTGATTGATAGCATCAAGGTGAAACTCTACTTACAAATATAACTGGAGTTTATGTGTATAGATATACAGTCAGATTTACTGAAACTCAGAGCAACAGGAGAGATATTATTTGATTATTTCATAGGGGCATTTGATTGTTCACAGTCACACTTGTTGATATATAGTATTTAGGAAATACAGCAATTGCAATGTTAAGGTATTAACTTGATATGCTATTTTTTCTTACATGTTCTACACACCTATGTAATCTACGCTAATAAGTTATGAATCATGAATGAATATCTGGTAAAATTTAAATTTCTCAAAAACTGATATGCATCTTACATTTTGGGATGAAACGCATTTTGAGATTAGATTTGAGATTAGACAAGAAATTTATATTTGGCATTGTAATAGTTTGAGGGAGGCAATAGTAAATGGTTTTTCATATTGCATTTCATGCATGAAACATGTGTCAAGTCAATACTGTGCAGCAAAAAGAGTTTAATAAAGCATTTTGTTATTTATAATCATCAATCTTGTATTTAGAGAGACACCCCAGAGGGAGGTTTGAAGTCAGATGACTACCAGCAATTCAAGAACATTGGATCTGCCTGTCTTGCTCAGGGTGAAAGTGCACAACTACTGCAATTCCTTCAGGATGAGAGAAACCAGGTATCTCTAACATCTCAGGCAACACTGACAAAAAAAACAGATTTCATCCTTCTTCAGAAATAAAAGGCTGCCCAGGACTAGTCACACCTCACTAACATGAGGAGGGAAATGACTTGACAGTGTTAATCTGTTAACAGTCCCAACGGTAAATAACAGTGAAGACACAGTCACACCGCAGCCTCCTTGGTGACCACAGTCAAAAACAGAAGCAGCCACATCCCTGTTGCCCAACTATGCTAAACATCACCACTCAGCCACTACATCATGTCTGCTGGCCTCCTGACCTGGAGGTGTGGGGAGGAAACTAGCAGATATGCAGTCAGATTTCTCGCTCCACTGCTAACCCTTTTCGATATGGCACTTCTCTAAGTGCCCTTGGTTGTCCCATCTCCCCATGCTTTCTGCACTTGTGTTTACTGTACTTTTAGAAGCATGTGTCATTCGTTTTTCTTACCTCTTTCTGGAGCTACAATAATCTCTAGGGGGGGTTCAAATAATTGACTATCAAATGAGAAATCTCCGGCTTTTAGCTAAAATGTAGAGGACAGACTTGGACACAGAAGGGAGATTTAGAATCTGCAAAGAGATACATTTTCATACTACCATTTACTGGTGATCAATAAAGTCTCATTCCTAAAGCAATCCTTGTAATTATATTAAAATATTAAAGCATGTTTGACAGCATTCACATATGTAAATTGTTTCCTGACAAAGACCCCATACAAAGAACACTGTACAATAAGGGAATTTTAATATTCAGTGTTGTAGTAGCTTGTATTAACTTGTGATTGTGTACTGCACCTGTAACCAACTTGGGTTTAATGTGCAAACTACTTTTCATTGCTTACTTTGATGTAAAACATGTCAGTATAAGTAGGACGGCAGTGCTGTTTGAAAACAATAACGGATGGTTATGACAAACTTGATTATGATTATGTTCTCTCTTTTACACAGGGACTAGTAAAGTCTATGGGTTGTGGCCTCTTGGCACCTCTTGCAAGTGAGGTCATTAGAAAGGAGAAGAGTCTCAATCACTGTCAGGCTGCTATTACACACCTGACCAAGGTAGGCACAAACCCCTCTCCTATCAAATGTCTGTGGATAATACATGTGACCTATACATCTGTTAAAATCTCCTCTGATGTCTAGACTTGCAACCCAAAGGAGCTCCTGCATGGTTTCCTTCAACTGATTGAGGACACTGATCCGGGAACCATTGCTGACACCATTATAGCTCTTGCTCCACACCTTCAAACAGGTGACACAGCTCTTGATATGGCTTTATCCTAACAAAACTAACAGCTGTACAAAATATGTCCATGCCAGTTGACTAGTATACAGTATCAGCAAATGCAAGTGTTAAAAAGATGGTGTTTGCTGCCCCCTGCTGTAAAAAAAAAAATTTAACATCATAATCTCATGTCTTCAAAAGTGCTACTTCGGATGGAAGAGGAAAAAGCAGCCCCTTTGGGAATGGCACTATCAGCCCTGCAGAAGCAGATGTCCCGACTGCCTGTGCCTTACACCCAGCAGCAGGAGGCAGCTGACGAGTTTGGCCTGTGTCGTTGCTGCACTGCCTTAGCTGCATTTGTGGAGCCATTTGTGGAGGAAGTGAAGAGGAAAGATGGAAATGGTGATAACACTGCTGCAGATAAGGAGCTGAAGACTGAGCTTCTGAAGTTGTAAGTTTCTGCCTCTGTGTTTGGTCTGGCTGAAGACAAACTAATGAGAAGTTATGAATTGTAAAGCAGATCTCTGAAGGCAAGGCCTAACTGTGTGTTTGTTAGAGCTCAACAAGGTCTCTATATCTTTAAACTTTTATACATTGCCCCCTATTCAGTTCAAATCAATTGAGTTGTAGTTACATGGTTTGGTAGTGTAAGGTAGTATATGTTTAAGGGACCATGTTAATTATTTTCCCCCAAAATATATTATCTTCTTTTCAAAAAAGATGAAAGCTAAAAACATGACATGTTGTGAAAAATCGGATCAAGGATGGGTGTTGGGCTGACTTTATATGAGCTGTCACATACAGTGTATCTTTATTTTAGTATAATAGTAGTAGACAAGATAGTTACGGGTCAGTTTTTTTTTTTTCAGTGCTATTTTTACTTTTATTTCCTGACAATGTTTTTGAACATCTAGTTTTCATCTTAGTTTTAGTTTTTACACAGTTTTCGTCTTTAACCTTAGACCTTGGAGCTGAAATACCAATGTCAAAGAATAAACTGTTGTGAGGACTTAGTGCTGAGCACTGAGCAGTCCGTGTTTCCTTATAGCTGCATGAGGTGCTTGAGAGAGCCTCTCCTTCAGGCCCAACTAGACCGAGGGAGAAAATCACCACTATGGATCTTTGCAACAGAAATACTGGTAAGAGTGAATTATTTTGCATGTAACACCAGTGGGAAGGCAAGCATGCACTGGTAATGTTTGAGTGAGAATTTTAAGTGCTTAAACATTGCTACTGTACATTCCTAAACCTACAGGTCACCCTGCCGGCAATTCAGGAGCCCCTCCCAGATCTCCTGTTCTACAAACCTCTGAAGAAAAGCATCCTGATCGACAATCATCAGTCCACGGAGTCAAGGGCATGTTTGGCTTACCTGATCTTTGTCCAGCTCATCACAATCGAGCGGTTTCCAGCCATATTCAGGTAAAGTGAGAAACCATAACTCTTCATGCCTCATCACACCTGTCAAAGAATGCATGTGCAGAGTGACTAACAGTTTTCATTTGCTGTATCTTTTTGCTGTTCCAGCCCTGTGTTTGTTCTTCAGTGCAACATGGAGTACATAAATATCTTGCTCAGTAGGTATGCTATGACTACAATATGGAGTGATTATGGCTTTTGTTTAAAACAGATGAATTTCTTAAAATAATCTGTCACCTTGCTTCTTTCAACAGAAAAAATGAGTCTTGCTTGCTCAAAGGACTGGTATGGTCATATCAACATAATATTGCTAGAATTAGGCCAACATAATGAATGGGAAAAAGCAGCTAAAGTAAAATTTTGAGCATAAATGTGTATGTTCACTCAGGCACTATTTTCAAAAAGCCTGGAGAATGTGCAGGACAACAGCCTTCCAGTGGCTCTGCTCGAACTGAAGACCTTCTACAGTGCACCACAGGTAAACCAAGCATATTGATCCCACTCTTACACTTGTAAAGGTGCGTTAAGTAATATATTTACTATCCTATAGCACAAAATTGGCATCTATCAGCAGGGGTTTGGCAGGATTGATCAGTATCAGTGATTCAACAGTTGCCTCACCAGTGCTACATTTTTTGGTTAAAAAAAAAAGAAGTCATTTTTGACTGATCAATAACACGTGTTCCTTTATAATTTACAGAACTTGAGAAAAGTCCTCACTGACTGCCCGATGCAACATTTGGTGAGTATTATTCTTTTTAAGAACTGTAATTTACACTGACCATACTTGTCATGTGGAGTTGTTCAATTTACCTGTGTGACCATTGCTTTCCCAGAGAGAAACAGGACTGCAGGTTTTTCAGCTCTTCATAAATAAATTAGATGCTGAAGCAAAGCACAAGTTCTTCAGGTGAGAATGCCATAAAAAATTAAAATAAAAAATAAAAGGACAAGACCTAATGACATGAAACCAAAGTTCATGTATATCAAAACATTTTTCACATTTGTCCACATATGCTTTGTCTCAGAAAGTTGTGCTCTTTTGCACACAACAGTGTTATAATATTTAAAATTTTTCCATTCTTTCTATTCAAGCACTTGATTAAGATTATATAGTGTGGAAACCATATGCATATGTTTATACAACTCCCATGTGCTATACTGGCATTTATGTTCTATTTTTCTTTACTGTATTCAATGAGTATTTGCTGCTACAACAAACCTACACTGATTAACTCTTTTTTAAATTTCTTTATTTTGGCCATCTTGGTAATTACAATTTCCTAACAAAAGTCAAATTTTCTTTTGCAGGTGCATGTTAAAAACCAGCAACCATTCAGGGGTAGAAGGTTATATAGTAAAAAACATCAAGAATCAAGTAGAATTTTCCACTAAGGTAAGATAAAACAGGATCTAAACAGGGTGAAAGTGGGAGTTTAAATTAGCAATTAGACTGACCAAATTTTGAAGGATCCCACCCACCTGTTTTAGCTTAACCTGGATTGCACGGAGGTTGCAATGTGTAAATTCTGTTATAATTCTCCTCCAGCCAGGTAATGGCAATGAATGGTTCCTGGGAGTCGAGTTTCCCCCACTGCTGGGACTGGCACTGTGTTTGCCACAAGGTGCTGAGACTGATCTGCTGCACAGTATGGACAGGTGAGTAGTACGAACCCCAGTAAAAAAAGTCTCAGTGTCAGTCGTTTCACCACTATACAGGTCTCCCTTTGCAATTGCTCATCTGGTGCTAAGAGGAACATAATGAAGTCAAATAACAAACTAGAGTAAAGATACAAGAGCTGTAAGTGCCAGAAATCTATTTTAATTCTAATTTAGCCTTGGGTCAAATATGAGTAATTGACACAACAAAATTTCTGTTACATCAGGCAAAGTAAACCTAAAGGTCTTTCCAGTTCCTGGCATTTTTTTAAACTGTAAAATCACTTCAATCTATTCAAACCTTGGATTTACTGCAGAGAATCAGTGTTAATAATCTGTAATGGTTGAGTATCAGGGCACTGAGTGAGCCAGTGTCAAGCAATGCCTTGTTTTCCTTTATCCAGGATAATGGAGTCTCTCAATCTCCTACGTTATGTACTTCTTAGAGACAAAGAACTGCGGAGCAATGTGAGTCATTCTAATTCAACACTTATATTGCTCATGCCTGTTAGATGCTGTGATTACTGCAGAATGGTGATTGTTTGTTCCTCCTACTTTCAGAGAGACGTGTGGGCAGAGCTATGCAGGATCAAAGACAAATACCTAAAAACGCTGCGTGTGTGTATCAGCATGTCAAGATCATATTATTCATCTGAACTAAAGGCACTGTGGGAAGATCAAAAGCAAAAAGCAAGGGGTAAGCATTCGTTACTAATCTGTGTAGTAAATTTGCATTTTAATAACGTCTAACAAATAGCTTACACTGTGATGTTGACGTTTTCATGTTCATTGCTGTCACAACTCTAGAAGCCAGAGCCACAGCGAGCTCGACCAGACTAGTGAAAAGTATAACAGTGAAACATGAAAAAGTATCTAACATGTCTCCAGAGGTCCAGCACCAGGTACAGTAACTACCCTTCCTATCATCTGTCATAGTTGTAATACCAACAAATAAGCAAATAGGCTGAAAACTGGTGGAACTGTTGTACTTCTCAGGTACTCCAGAGTGCTTTGGTGACATTTGACCTGATGGAGAGTCTTACTGTTCGCATTGAAGAGATAACCGAAGAAAAGGAGGGGACACAAGATTAAATTATTGCTCAGCTGTTGTATTAAAATCATCTTTTAGACCATTGTTTTTTCACAGCAAATGCTTCTTTTTAATTATTTCTGTTTGGCAAATGAATAAACACAAAATGCATAAGTAAGCCTATATTTTTCTTTTCCAAAAATCATTCAGGATGTGTTCACATATTCAGAATTGACTTTTACATGCATTCTTAATATTGAACTAAGAGAGACTTGTACCAGGAAGAACTTTGTGCAGACCTGCTGTATTGTCAATGTGCTCAGCCAAGCCTGTCCCTGAGCATCTCCCACACAGGACTGCTTTCAATGATATGGGTCCGAACGAGAGACATCCGGTCACGAATGCCGTCTACATGGGGCTTACTAGTGGCCTGCAGACAGACTGGTCATTAATATTTCCGAAATATTATAACAGTCCTGTTTTACGACACAGAATCGCATCATGTTGTTGTACTGTCTTAATCTTTACCTTGGCAATTGTCAACATTCCTTTGACAATCTCAGCATTGCTTTGCACCGGTAGGATCCGGAGATTGCTGCCAAGGAATCTGAAAAAGTCAAAAACTGATGTTCTCAGGAATAACTGGTATAACGAGACAGATAAAATAAACCTTTTACAATCGCATTTTCCATGTAATCAAAATCCCATTTTAATTAATTATGTTATTCTTGGTGTTACATCAGGGTCAGTGACGCTATGAAAAGTGGTTTTCTAAAGCCATACCACAGCCATCTACCTGTGCTGAATCGCTGACAAGGTGTCCCTTCCTATTTTCCCATATGAAGGAGTGAGTTGAAGAAGAAAACTGTTGCGATGGACTTGCACAAACTTATCTGTCTTCTCAAAGAGTCCTGATTCTTCGTGGTTTTCTGGGACCAAAAAGGCAGTGCCTGGACACAAAGGTTATTTTGGCATACCCATGGAGTTTAAAATCAAATAAAAATAAGACAGCATTTCTACTTAAATACTAAGTTTAACTAAGTCTAACTTTGGCTGTAAGATCTATCTCAGATAGGCTATCAGTTGACATCCAAACGCCCTGTGGTTTGTTTTCAAACTTAACTACTGTAGTTTCAGAAACTGGTTACTGTAGCAGATTAATTTCAGTTCAACAGTATTTAAACCTTGTTAGATGACTGACTGTACACTAGGGGGCTCTGTGGGGATAACTGATGTATTAATATGATGATAACCGAGTTTAATAAAGATAAGAGGAATAATGTCCTAAGTTTGAGCTCGACAGCCACATTTCGGCTCCACCTGTAGGATACAAAACAGTTATGAATATACAAAGGCCAAAAATACAATGTGTTTACCTGACGAAGGAAAAACAAAGGAGCCAGACTCAATGCTGTCTGAAATTTTGATACGATGTTGCTGCGCGATGAGCATCCTTGTTATATCATGGTTCTGGTGATACAAATATGAACGATTAGCTTCCTCTAGCCTGATTTAAAAGCTTAAAAGTGACTTTAAGCACACAAACAAGCTTTAATGTTTACAACATTGCCGAATGCAGTTAGCCTTATGTACTTGTTTAGCACTTTTCGGTTGTAGAGCAGTAGTTAGTTAGCTAACATCCAAACATCCAGACTATAACTGAGGTTTACCTTAAGTGACGCACTGACTATAATGGTGGTTTTCCAATGACCAGTTATTTCTTTGTTGGTTGCCATACTCAATTAAAAGTTCTGGGTGAAAGTGCTAACGTTAGTTTTGATGTGACTGACAAATTTACGGCTAACAGCTTTAAAAGCGGACTGCGCTACACAGGTAAAAATTATTTCAACAGGAAACCGTGAGAGACCGCTACTCGTGGTTGCTTAGCAACGCCTCCTCGATCACTGCAAGTTGACGTTAAATTCCTGATTTAAAAAAAAAAAAAAAAAAAAGATTATTCTTATGTTATGTTATTTTTCTACCAAGCGGAATTCTTGAACAGCTAATTGGACCTTTTGCAAACCGACACGTTTTCAAATAAGCGGTAATTTATGTTGAGCATAAATATTTAAATTGTTTTGCTGTAACGAGTACACTTTCGTGAGACAGCTATTTTATAGACTACAGACTTAGTAATTTGTTTTCTGCGTAAGTTTTAATGGCTAGACTGTGCTGTCTTTTGTACGATAAAGGCTGAAAGACTACAGTGGTTGTGCTTGTACACACAAATATACAAAAAAGGCAGTTTCGGACCGTGAAGCAGCTATCTGTTTTATGAGGTGCCATTTATTACAGTTTTCATTTATTCAGAAAGACAAACCTTATTGTTTTCAATGTGACACTAAATGCAAGCCAGTGGGCTAGAATGTCATCATTGTTCTCTAGGAAACTCCACAATCTGCCAATATTATCAGGAGTACCATGAGAAATGTTTTTTTTTTTTTTGTCCTCTTTCTTAGAGCTTTTAAGCAACACCAAGTAAATAGTTAAACATATAAAAATATCAACATGCATAACAGCCCGTTTGTGTCAACACACAGTCCATTGAGGGCATAACTATGGGAAATGCAAATATGCTGATAATGCAGTCCAGAGCAAACAGCTCAGGAGAGAGATGTCAAAGACAGGGAGAGAGGAAAGAGAGATTGAAATAAGTTAAGACAAAGTTGATGTTATAGACATTAAAAGCTCATAGAGAAGGCAGCAACTGTCCAGCACGTTCTCTTCTGTGCAGTCAGTGATGTGTTTCCAGTTCCACAATGGTCCACTCCCCCTGTGGAGAAGCAGCGTCTTCTGGGGAGAAGCTGGTCACAGTGATGCTGGTGGTCGAGTCCTCCATGGGCGAGATGAGCTCTGCCCAGCGTTTGAAGGTCTCCTTCTCCTGGGGCAGGAAGATCTCTGAGTCCAGGCAGTCACGTGACAGGGACAGTGTCTGCTTGATAAGGTACTGGGCCAGGTTGAGCTCCTCAGGCACAGGGTTTATGATGCCCAGGTTGGACTCCTGGTCTGACAGGAGCTGCCTGAGCAGGCTCCAGTCCTGTTCTGCAAACTCACTGCTTTCCTCATCGTCCCCTTTCTGCTTTTCTTCTGCTCCCTGCTGTATAACATCCCTGTCCTTGTCCAAGCAGTGCTCAAAGGCTTCTCCCACATCCATCTCGTAAATGGGAGAGAGGGCTTTGGATGGTCGGCGGTCATGTTTGCAGGTTTGATCCAATCTGTCACAACCTATGTCCCCTAAAAACAATTGACAATACTGCAAAATGACAAAATGATTCATTCTTCCATAGTTCTTTTTATTTCATAAGTATTCTGAGACTAGTCACTGTCTATTACAATAAAACACAGATTGCTGAATTTTACCCTTAATGCAACTGTCCTTTTAAGTTATTTCCCCCTGAAGTCATGTAACGAGACAGCCGTGGGGAAGCAGTTCAGCTGATATTTCTGAACAAAACTGGTCACATAATGATCAGTCAAATGGCATATGATATTTGTGGATTACTGCTAAATAATTCGAAAGTCATTCCTCAATTGGACAAAGGATGACAAGACTGGCCAGCTGCCTTAAAGGTAATACACAGAGGAATGCATTTCTGAATGTGTCTCTTTTATCCACCAGTCTAACACAAAGTAAGCCATGCATTGCCAGCACCAGTTAACTTTGCATTTCTCAGTAAGCTAAGCTCAAGTACCAGTGATATGTTTTGAGATTCACGTGCAGGTCTTTGAACGAACAGACCTTATGTACAGACTGACACACTGTCACAAAAACCTCAGTGCAAGCAACAATGCTTTACATTACATGACATTTCTTGTGTTTATGTAAACACATTCTTTCTATTTTTTAACAATTTCAAAATGGCAAAGATGAAGTGGTTAATCAGTTTTTGGTGTTAATAGCAGAAAATAATCAACATGTTTGCATTGGGATAGATCATCAATGATGCTGCAGCAGGGTTTTTCTGAATATGACAGTGAAAAAAAGAGAGACATGGCAGGACCATGAAGGCTGCTCTAGAAACACATCACATACTTTACAGAGGAGGCTACTGACACTACACAAAACCTACTGAACAAAGGCTTACACAACAAAACACTATCTTCTTGAGAAAGTTGAGTATCTATTTACGAGCATCAGGCTAGTGGGAATGACAAAAGGTAATGGATACTGAAAAGAAAAAACAAATAATGGATGGTATAAGGGAATGACAAACAATAAATGATTTCTAATAGTAGCATGCATGTGTTTGCAGTGCAAAAAATAAGAAAAACTCAGGAACAGGTACATTCTTGCAGAAGCCCAAAGGAAAAACAACAACACAGAAAGAAAAACACTTTCTCAGAAGCAGTCTAGTGTAAGTGGCAGTTAAGTGTGGTCCATGTTGTACAGACATTTTATATTTAACTTCCATATCATGTTGTCACCTAACATGAATTTGTATCTGGGTTTCCTAAAAATCATTACTTGCTTGTTAGCTGTATGAACACACATTTTAAAGAACTTTTAAAGGTGCTGCATGTAAAACTTTAACATCAGTAAATCACTACCATATTACCCATGAAACATTAGTATTGTTACTGTAAACAAGCAAAATTATCACAAGAGGACTAGCAGGCTGTTGTGTGCCACAGGGTGTGATATTGTGAGAAATCCGTTGCATTGCTCTACAGCTCAAGACCGAAAGGGGGCGCTGTCATTCCAGTGCAAAGGGAGCTAAACCTTTCAGAGTTTCTTATGAGGCCAAATGGTAGTAGGCCAGTGGAAAAACTGAGGGGGAATAAGTAGCATAATCTTATCTTGAATGGATTTATGGGAAATAAAGCCTTTGCTATGAGAAATCCTGGCACAAACACTATTATTCACGTGAGATAGAGGCTAACAGACGTCTTGACTGATGATCTTGTCTGTTTATTGTAATTACACTAATGTATCATCATTAATTTGACAATGAGAAACTGATGTTTAAAAATGTTACACGTAGCATATTTAGTGATCTCAAATTAGCTATGGCTTAAAAAAAAGCCAAAAACTGCTACACTGCATGAAAGAAACAATGAAAATAATTGAAAAGTTGTCTTTTTATGTACATCAAAGTGCATTGATATAACTATGTCACAAAGCCTTGTCACAAGGCAGATACTTCTAACCAGCATGTCATTATTTCTGACAAATACAATTCTATGATCAATCCTCTTGAAATGAACATTGCTTATCCCCTTTTAATGTAAACTGAGTCATCAAGGGCAAAATGCCTCTGACTGAAGGTAGTTCAGTTGTCAAAGATTTACAATTTAGCTCAAGTGTGGTGATGAAACCAATCTCCATCTTTAAAAGGATATTGGCGTTGCAAATTCAAATTGAGAAAAGCTGCACAATCAATGTGTTCAGACGAAAACAAGCTTTTAGCTTTACAAATGTCAGATGACCAATGATTTAATTTGAATTTGAACTGGTAGTTACAAGTAGTTATTGAACTAGTAATCTCAGTAATATCCTTTTTCTGAAGGAGGGATAGTTGGATGTAAATAAGGTCTTGGAGTCAGAGCAAAGGAGGATGCATCTTGCAGGGACAAACAATACCTTCATCGATGGAGTTTGGGGAGAGAAGATGGGTTTGGATTGGCGGTCTAAGAAGGGTCCAATACATTACCTGCCGGGGATTGTGCAGCATGTACAGGAGAATCCCCTGTCAGCTGAGCCTCATTTAAGTCTAGATGTAAATCAGCTCTCTTGCTGTCTGAAGGATTGGTGGGGTTTGTGCGTAACCCTCCGTTGCTGTAGTGGTCAGTGTGCCGGAGATCTAGGTGGCATGGTCGCTCCTGGGGAGGAAGATCTCTACTGTCAGGATCCAGCTGAAGGCCACCGGACTTAACTCCATCCCCCTGGCTAAAATTACACTCCTCTAGGATGGGCTCCCGAATCTCTGTTAGGAATACAGTAGATTTTTCTTCATTTTCACTGCTGTGTTTTTTCCCCACAGCTGTGGAAGGGCCAGAATTGGACTGCAGATCTGTAGAATCGCATTCAAAAACAGAATCATCAGGCTGTTGTGTTGGAGTTTGGATGCCACCCTCCTCTGAGCCTAACTCCTCACACTCGTCAACAGAGAGTAATACTGAGCGACGGAAGTTAGATGTTGACTGATAATCAGGCTGCTCGTTCTCCTGGTCCCCACCATCATCATCAAAAGCTAGGTTGATAATCCCCTGAAAGTGTGGTGAAGGCTCGGTGGGTGGCAGTGGGCCTTGTCCGGGAAACACCTCAACTTCCGACCTCTCGTCCTCGGTTTCCTCTTCTTCCTCTTCTTCTTCCTCCTCCTCCTCAGAGGAGAAGAGCTGGTGGTCAGGGACACTCTTAACAGTGACTGTGGCCTCAACCTCCGAAGGCTCCTCCTCTACAGGAATCTCGTCTCTCTGCAACCAGGAACGAGGTCGCCGTCTTACTCCCTCCTCCTCACTAGTGGTCTCTGCCTCGCGCCCACGGAGCCGCACCTCCACTCTCAATCCAGCCCCACCTTCATACATCTTTAACTCTTCTGGAGTGCTTGTGTCACTGCTGCTACGACCCAGGAAGTCATGACAGCGCATTGTGCCACATTTGGA
Source organism: Myripristis jacobus (assembly GCA_900302555.1). Classification (NCBI taxonomy): domain Eukaryota; kingdom Metazoa; phylum Chordata; class Actinopteri; order Holocentriformes; family Holocentridae; genus Myripristis; species Myripristis jacobus. The sequence continues at coordinate 67,606 of OMLB01002936.1, forward strand.
CACACCACGGTCATTGGAGCAGTCATCATCTTGCGATCCTCCTGCATCATAGTCCTCTGAACGGGGCTTGATGTCATCAGAAGAAGTAGTGTTGCTGCCAGTCTCAGACTCTGGGCTGACCTGATGATGGATGCCACTCCAGGAGTCCTCCAAAGGGGTGTCAGTGCTTCCCATGCTGCATGGCGTGTCTATGGGGAGTTCAGTGTCTTTTGGGGAATTGAGGGAGCTGAGCTCGTGAACTTGCCCTCCACTGAGGTAGGCAGGGATACCAGAACCTGGAGACTGTTTCCCTTTACTACCTTCTGTCTGCTTGCAAACGTCTGCACTAGCAGATTTGACACAGGCGATGTTAGTTGCTGGTGTAAGACTGGTCTCATCTCCTGTGCTGCTGCTTTTTCCTGACTTTATTTCAGTTGTCTGGACACTCTGCGTAGGGCTTGAATGGAGGGGAAGGGAAAGTGAATCTCCTCCGCCTTGGCTTAGTTGCTGTGTGCTGTATGTTGCAGTTTGGTCAGAGAATGCTGGCTCCGTGGAGCTCTCTGGATGTTCTGCAACATCACCTGTGTTACCAGGTTGAGAGTGTTCAGTTTTACAGTCTGAGTTTTTACCATTCACCACCTCTTTTCCTTTAGTTCCTGGTTTCTTAGGGGGAATAGAGGCAGAGTTTTTCATAGTTCCTCCAGACTTTGGTGAAGCTTTGTCTGTAGATAATTCAGTAGTACTTTTCAGCTTTGGTCCTGGTTTGGCAGCTACTTGTGAGGATTGCTTGGAGGGGGACGGAGAAGCTTTTGCTGGTTTAGCACTGGATTTAGCTGAGGCTCCAGCTGCTGAAATGGGTTTTGTGGTCTTCTTCTTAGGAACTTCACTGGCTGCTTTTTCTGCTCCTGAGGATTTCAGAGTGTCCTTGTTGTCTTCTTTCCTGGGGGAGGCCGGCTTTTTCATGGATGACCCAGGTCTAGATACTATGCCAGGCAGAAAACAAAAATGTGAACAGAACATGAATACTTTGCTATAGTTTAAAGGTCAATTTATGCTTTTATGTCAAAATGATGCCTTAGCAACTCCTTTGTCTGCTGGACCTCTGTGCTTCCTCAGTGAGTTGCAATTGATTTTCACTGAGAGAGAAAACGCAGTAGAGCCAGTTGTAGAGACGAGCTGAGGTTTGCAAATATGTTCTGATGTTGCCTGCTCATTCCCACATAACACAAACTGCAAGATGTCACTAAATTCATAATGAGAAATATCCCACCACCAATTGTTTGGCAGTGTGCTGTCTCTTTCAAATAATGTAAACGTAACTGCTTACATTTTAATCCGTGCTCCATTAGTGCCTCATTAATGGGAAACTTCACATTTGTGTGTTGTGTTTCAGTGATCAGCTCGGTGTGCACACAGTCTCTCTAAAGCAGAGGCCAATATGGTGTAGCTACTAACACTTCAACACAGAATTATAATCAAGACCTTAAGGATAAACATCAGAATCAGTAAACAAATATAATCTCACCATGGTTCTCAGTTGGACACATTGAAGGTGTGCTTCTTCCCTTTGTGTCTGCTTTTGGTGTTGTTGCTGCAGTTGATGTTTTCTCTGCTCCACCAAGCTTGGCTTTCCCACTTTCCTTCCCACTTGATTTGTTAGTAGGACTGTAATCAGAACAGACAGGCAAAACCATACAAAACAGCATGATCACAAATGTTTCCATAGCATCCCTTGTTATTCTGGCCTAGTTAGGTTTGTTATCATATACTAAATGTAATACTTTTTAACTCTACATAATGCCGGAGCTTCTGTTGGGCAGATAGTTCATGAATTAATATTCAACACCATTGGGGGGCAGCAAAGTTATTTCTACTATTTTTTGTCAAGGACAAGCCTCTGACATTTGAGCTGACTATCAATGCCAAGAATTCTAGGCAGATACTTGCTTACACACACACACACTACTACTATTTATTACTACTTCACAGAACTTTGATTTGGCATGGCTGTAAATGGACTGTATATTCAGTGGCCACTTTATTAGACCAACCTGTACAATTCAGTGCAGTTCAATGCAGAGGCTCTTCCATAAATTTTACCTTTTAAGAAAGTTTATTATGTTCAGTTTTTGTTGACATTGTGGACATGTTTATTATTAAAGTTGTAGTTTGAGGAAATCTTGTATTGGACTACATTATATTGAGAGGTGTTTCTAATTTTTTGTCCTCCCTATTTATATACATGAGGAGAACAGAATATTAGAAACACCTCTCAATAAAATGCAGTCCAGCACAACACCACCACTAACTACGCCAAACATAGAATTGAAAGAACAGTTCTATTAATGTGACAAACAGAAAACCTGAACATTATAGGCATTATAAAAGTAACCTTTATGGCAGAACAACTGTATTGGACTATATTAGATTGAGCAGGTGTACCTAATAAGGTGGCCACTGAGTGTATATAAATAGTACTTAAAATTCTCTCCCAGTAGCAGATTCTATGGACTAAACCATGCATACCTGTCATGAATTACCAAGGCCTGTGAACTTTTAGAGCAGCTAAAAACACTTTGAGCTTTCTAATGTTGGGTGATCAGACATGTAGGTCATGTTAGAGCTTTGGGCGGTCATGTTGAAATTGTACTGAATAGACATGTTGAGATACACTGTAATAAATTTATGATTACAGACAAGTAAGAGATCAAATTCCATGCAGCATATTAGCTTGTTGTGTGAATTATGTGGGCAGAATGATGCTATCAAACTAGCTAATTTTACTGTTTTTGTATGTACTACTAACAAGTAAACATTGTCTCCCCTACCACTGGCCCAACGGTCCACTTACAGTGCTTTTTCTGGTATGCCAAGCCCACTGTCACTCAGCCTTTTGACTGAATGGCGTAAAATTTAATCAGGTCTTCTGCGGCCCATGAAATACCTTGTCAAAGTCATTAAATCATGAGCCTTTTCATGATACGCCACACCCATTACCATGCCCCCTTTTGACAAAGGGATACAAAACAGTTAGCCAGTTCTTCCTTGGCCCATGACCAACCATCCCACCAAATTTGGTAGAAATCCGAGCATCCATTTGGAAGTTATGCCAATGTGTTAGCCCTCTTATCTTGCTCCTGAAGCCTGGGTGAACTTGTTGGGCCACTGGCAGCAGATACCTCTCATTAGTCATTTTACCAAGCACTCATAAACTCCCTCTTGGTATTACATGCTACCTAGCACTTAGGTCAAGAAAGTGGTCACTTGCAAAACTGGAGGCTCAGTCCTTTGAGCAGGCCTAAATATTAAAAAAAGAACCTCTTATATATTGCTGCTAATATATACTGGATATATTGCTTGATCCATTAAGCTGGTTTATGCAAATAAATTTACAATACCTTCCTGGCAAGATGCACTCTGGAAGTTTGAATTCTTAGTGACTTGCCTCCTGGGCCCTTAAAGTGTTCATCTCTAAGAACTGAGTAAGAGTAATGGAACAGCACTTACAATAGCAACTGAGATTCACCAGAGGGAAAGTGCTAAAGGGAAGTTAACAAGGGGCATGTTAAAGTAAAATTCCAAACAGGGCCTTATTTTGGAATAACCATGTCTTGGAAGTCACTAGAGAAGAAAGCATGTTGTTATTCCATGATTCTGAGACTATGGCTTACCTGCTGGTCTTTGTCATTTCTGATTTCTGAGGAGCCTTTGTTAGTGGGGATTTGTTCACTGCCTTTGCCTGGTGTTTTGTCTTCGCACCTGAAACACAGAACATCATCATATGCACAGATGTTTTAAATATGTGGTTTTCAAAGTAGACTAGTTTGAAAGCAAAAGTAATGTACATAAGATCACCTGCTTTCTTAAGGTAATTAGCTTAAATTTACAGCATTATCATCTGACAACTAAAAAATAAAAACATTAGAAAACATAGGAATAAACCAAAAAAATTCATGTTCAATTTGGGAGGGATACACATCAAGTCTGACTGTTCAGAAGTCCAACTGTTCAGATATATGAACATGAACAACGGTGACTGCTTTTGAAAACAAGACACTGAATTACAATAACTTAAAATAAAGTGATTTAGAGTAAAAAAGCTAAACACTCCCTGGTATTCATGTATAGGGCTAATACTGTGGAGGTTTAGCATCTGACGTATGGCACTCTCTCTCCGTCTCTTTTGTATGATGACAGACAGCTGAGGCCCACTTTGTGGGCGGTTGGGAAATCCACTGATCTACTGATACTAGTGTCCACTGCAAACCACCTTCACCACAAAAGGTCCAAGTGATTGACCACACAATCTTTGTATGACAGCTGCATGGGGCTTTGACTTTTACTAGTCTGGTGTTATTTTGTAGCCTCAACCCTGTACCAACGACAGTCTTGTGTGCTTTATTCTCTGATAAATCAATAAATCAACATTCATATATGGCACAACCCTTGTATTCCAAAGATCCCTCAAGTAAACACAAAGCAAAGCATACAGATAAATAGTCTGCAAGTCAACAAGTATCTTAAGCAACATCAGCTGATTTTCCAACACTTTTACTTGTTTACAGTGATATCCGATAGTGTAATAGAGGTCAGTCAAAATAATTAAATAAAAAAAGAGAATAAAGATCATAAACCTGGGATGGAGTGGCTGGTATTGCGCAAGCTGCTGGTGCTGTTCTCTGGCGACACGCTGCCTGATGTGGATGAGGTGCTCAGCTGAGGGTGGGTGGTGCCAGCAGCACTGTCCGCCTTTACTGCTGAGCTTTTCTGAGCCTTCACTGGCAACGTCTGGCTTGAGGTTGTGCAGCTTGGAGGAGACGTTTTAGGCCTTGCACCTGGATTAGGCCTCTTATCTTGCTCCTTGTGCCCAGGGGAACTTCTGGGGCCATTGGCAGTAGATATGTCCCGCCTGACTGCTGGGACTCCTGTACCATTGACAACGGGTGTGCCAGTGGCTGCTGTCTTTGATTTTGTGGGTGTGCTCCGGTCCCCTGACTTGGTCTTCACATTCTTTGCCTTGGATGCCTGACTGTCTCCAGGTTTGTTAGCTGTACCCACTCCATCAGACTTCATGGCTGAGGCAGCGCTGCAGGAGGAAGAAAATGTGTACTCAGACACCCTCTGAGTCCTCTTCACAGGAGGGTGCTCAGGCACAGATGAAGGGCATTTTACAGCCCTTGACTGCAGGAAAAAGTTATCAAAAGAAACATTAGTCAAGTAACTACAAGAATGGATGAATCAGCAAATAACTGTAGCACAGCCAAATGAAACTGAACTGTGTTACTGTGGACTACTGTTGACCACTATACCATATCTGGCACTGTATTAGTCTCTGTGTAGCATCTAAAAGATTATCTATTAATTTCAGTCACCCAGTCTCCTAATATTTCTAACTTGCTTTTTTTCTTGTCCAAGAGTTTCTTGCTGAACATAATTTTTAAGGGTCGACTCTGAATAAGCACCTTTAACTTATTTTTATTTAAGCAAATGTGTGATAACATGATAATTTTATTTATTTTTCATTTTGTGTAAATAAACAGAACTATTTGCTTGTTAGGTGAAGCACAGCAGATACAGAAAATGACTGGTTCCTGTTCTGGATCAGATCACTTCCTATGAGATCTGTGAGAGCTCTCAGTGTTCCTCCTCTCCTCTCAACCACTCATGCTCAACATCCAGGCAATCCCTCTCTGGATCTCCTCAGTCAGGCTTATCTTAGCTATCCATCTGTTTACACAAGCCCTGTTGTTCACATCTCTCTGGTTATGAGGGTTGGATAATTATGACATATTACATCTAAAGGCCACACACACACAAACATACACACATACACACACACACACACACACACACACACACACACACACACAGATTATACAAACTAACAAGGATTTCTGAGCTAAAACAGGCTCCTATGAAGATCATCATCATCATCCAACTAAGCCACTATTTTGATAAAAAAAAAAAAAACAGAAGTGATTTTGCTGTTTCTAATACATACAAAAAGGCTTTAAATAAATGAAAATGTTTAACCACTGAATGATTAATTTTACCTGAGAGCTAGTTAATACAGGCTTTTTACCAAGTCTTCGGTTGTCCCCTATGTCAATAGCAGCTGTTAGAAAAGAGAAACAGGAGAAATCACAAATTTAGGAAACTGCAGTATTAATGCAGCAAAATAAAATATTCAAATCCAGCATTAAAGGAGTGACAAAGGGCTGCACCATTTTTAAAGACATGTCAGGTCCTTTATTATCCAACCTACAAAAGGACTCTTTTCTCTCTCATACTCCCATTTCCACATCAGGTAAACAAAAATTTGCAAAACATTTAAATAATTAATCAGTGAAGTAACCTATAAGTAAGCCATGTCTGGCAGTCAACATTACTTTAAATCAAAGCACACCTATTTCAAGAAAGACATCACAATAAATTCTATGCCTAATTATGTAGATTAATTATTCTAAAATAATGCTGTGCAAGCATCTATTTATTACATTTGCTAATGTGAATATGTTGTGTTGGCATCTGAGACCTGCAGTCTGTGATTCCATTGACAAAACAAATGCACTAGTAACAGGAATTCAGCTAGGCTGAAATCGAGCCAAATAAATTATTCATGCCATGCATTTCAACACATCACTTCATAAACAGTGAGAAACAACACAGTTTTGATTTGAGGAAGCTTCTAATGAGGTGCAGACTCACAAAGAAATGAATTCAGCTTTTCACTGCCGCCCGTGAAAAATATGGAGCATGGTGCGTCTGGTGCATTTACCATGTTAGCATGCACTAACCTGTCCAAGACAAATGATCTCACATAAAACAAAACTGAATGAGAGGGGCACAAGCCAAATAATGAATGGAATACCAGTGGCCAAGCACCTATGCTCAAAGAAACCATTAATTGAGAAATGGGCCAACAGCATACGCTCCAAGGGCTTTGATTCATCACAGCCACTGCCTTCATCACTAGGCTGGGTTAGGGAGTGAAAAAAAAAAAACATCATCCCCACACCGCAGCATTAATATCCTGTGTGTATGAGTGGAAAGGGAGCGCTGTAGAGGTACAAACAGCCTCACAGCTAAAGCTGCCAGATTAAAGATGTCCCTCCTTACCTGCCAGTATTCTCTCTCTGTGTTTGGATTGCAGCGTCTCCCATCCCTGTGTGTGGCGGATGGCATAAAAGGTCTGGAGCAGAAAGGTCCAGAGCCTCGCGCGTAGCGTACAAATCTCTTGCCTGAACGGCTGGCAGTAGGGAGGGAGAAGGAGAGAGAGTGAGGGAGACGAGAGGAGGAGAATGGAAAAGGGTGCGCTACAGCACGAGCGAATCAGCAGCTGCTTGAAGAACCCTTCACCATGGCAACCGATAGCCCCCCCTCCCCCTCACTCTCTTGCAGAATCCACTTGAGCTCCCTTGAGCTAAATCAGTGATGTCACCAGCTGAGGCTAAAGGCTGCCATACTCCTGTTTCCACGTCGGAATACAGATATACATATAAATAAAAACTATGCTGGAAGGTAGGGAGGAGCTGTCTTTATACCAGCCTCCCTTTCTCTAACACTTCTATTTGCCTCTTCTCATTTTCTCATGCCCTCACACACCCTTTTACCAGCAGATATAGAGCCAGATTAGTAAAGGCCACTCCCTTACCTCACAGTCTCCCTCAGACTAATCCATCCCTGCTACTGTACTGTGTTTGCAGGGGATATGAGCTTTCACTCAGCCAGATCACTTTCCCCTGGAAATCATCTGCAAAGCTTAATGTGACTGGCTGAAGTACAGGACAGACATTAGTAGCTCGTATCCTGTTGACTGTTTAACTTACTACTGACTGATTACATTTAAGCTCTAACCTAACATAAATATAGCTCACATTTCATTTGATATTGATATCTGTTTTGTGAAATAAAATATACTAACAATACATATTGCCTGATTTTGACAAAACCTAGAGAGACAATGTACACTCTGTGTTCCTAAATTCAAGAAACTACACATCATGCAAACAAACAAAATATGATACAAAATATGATCTTTTACACCACTGGTCAGATTTGGACAAAATCCGGAGGGACGATGCATCATTTTTATGTCTAAAAAATTACACTGATTGGTGTGCTTTGAGTTCTATAACTAAAGGTCCAAATTTCAAGTTTTTAAAGTCCGTAACTGCTACAAGACTGGTTAGAATTTAACAAAACTTGTAAGGATATACGTATCGAATTACTAAATGGTCCAATGGTCTCTACCATTTCTTGTGAAATTCAGAAAGGAGGTAAAGGCCACTGAAAATACAGAACAGAGGAGCTGAGTTTGCAGTTTGTGCTTCTGTTGCTGCATGCTACACTGACAAAAATAAATGTGCTCACTGTAAACATGGAAAGAAACACAATTCCAATAATTATAGCTCAAGAGGGGAGTCAACCACATACAGAGAAAACACTTCTAACAGTAACTAATGTAAGAGATGGCAACAGTATGAGGCCCATTATTAGAGAGTTCAGTGGGAGGCAGTAAGCCAAAGGAACCAGTAAAGAAAATGTGTTTTCATTCACCTCCTCATCTTGTAGTCCATGCTCCAGGAGAGAGCCCTCTTCCACTTCATCTCCACATAAAGAGTGCACAGCAGAGAAAAGATCACAGCAGTTGTCCACAGTCACACCTTCTCTGATGGCTGAACACAGCTTCCTCAACAGGGTGGGCTCTCGAGTAAACTCCTCCCTCTGTAAGGGCACATCGGTCACCGAGGAAACTGCAAGGATGCTGAATATTTCTCAAGGTCTTCATGGTACAAGAGAGTGCATTAGCATAAATAAATCCACTCACCCTGCAGAGATTTTGGAAGGCTGAGGTGCGAATGACCTTGGGGAGGTGCTCGACAATGAGACGCAGGCTCTCCTCCTGCAGCTCTGTGGCCAGACTCATCACCTGTTTGGCCCATTTGACCTCTGGGAGACTGCCAATCAATTGCTCACTACCACAGAGTATGGTTACTGCATTCTGCACAGTCTGTAGGACAAGATCTATCAACTAAAGAAGCTCTTTCGGGGCCAGAACACACACATGCACACAAAATAAAGTCAAATATAAACACAGTCCCTCTGGAAGTGTACTGTGCTAGCACCTCTGCCCAGCACCTCCTGATCAATAGAGGGGGATCCCAATTATGTAATACAGCTTGGCAAGTACCAAAACTCAGTACTTGCTAAAACTGTCCACAAGAGCCAGATTTAGTATAGCTGTCCTGTACTACACACACATACATACCAACCTTTTTGCAGCAAAGAAAAACAGACTCAAGACTCAATTATCAATTACAAGCCCTGATCACTCCCCATCCATCAACATACACATCACATTCCAAAATTAGCCTGCCAATAATAAAAGTAAATTTAATAAAGTTGATCTTCTATTAGATCATGTTCAAAGTTCCTTCCTGTAGAAAAAACAATCTACCATGGGGTGTGGGTTGAAGATATTTGCACAATTACATGCATGTCATATGGCTGATGACTCTGTGAGGGACTCACCATGCCTTCAACTACAGCAGCCAGACAGGCTCTGTGGAGCTCACAAGACAACAGGGAAAAGTTCCTTTCACACCAGGTCTTAACAAAATGTTCAGCAACCCACCTGAAAAAATATGTAACATCTGCATCAGATAACTTATTCTTGAGGGTTCTTACAGTGCTTTCACTAATACAGTATGTCCATACTGGCTCTCAGATTCAATAATCTTCAGCTGAGAAGCATTAATGTGAGTGAGCTATCTGATATGCAACATCTGCTGTGACATAAGGCCAAGGGATGCACGATAATATCGGCATGACATCAATATCAGCCAATATCGGCTTTAGAAATGAAATATTGGTACCAGCTTGAAATGAAGAGTTCTGCTGATATGCAATGCCGATATAGATAGATAGATAGATAGATAGATAGATAGATAGATAGATAGATAGATAGATAGATAGATAGATAGATAGATAGATAGATAGATAGATAGATGATGGTGGTGTGGTGATTAATCTGAAATTAAGATTCTGTGATTTCTATAACTAATATGGTCCAGGTCTGTGGCTTAAACATTTAACAGGCCAATGGACCACTAGGCTACCAAATTCTATGCAAGACAGAATCAATAACCTCATGCGCCTATAGGCCTAAAAACATATTTGCAAAAAGAGAAACAGAAAAAAAAACCAAATTATTTGCAAAGTATGTTTGAGCTTTGTATACTACCTGATGACATTCAATTTCTGTTTCTCAGTGGGACTAGGAAATATTGTGAAGGAGGGAGTCGGCACACACTCTAGCTCTGATGCATTCTATTAAAAAGGACCAACATTTCAAGAGTGAACTGTCTTCTTCAGGGTCAAAGATCGATCTGTTGAAACATTGGTCGTTTTTGATACAACGAATCGGAGCTAGAGTGTGCACCAACTCTCGCCTTTCTACTTGTCATCTCACTGGTTGGCTGGCACCTCATCTATATGTGCTGTGTGTTACTATCTGCCTTCCTGACCTAGAAAATATTGTATAATTTTGAACAGACAGATCCTCTTTCTAAGGTTCCAAGCAATGGCCAGTGATTATTTGTTTGAAGGGACAAGAGAATTCAGCGTGAATGAGAAAATCAGTAACGCGCTGCTGCACAGCTCGGTTTACCGTCACACTTGCGTGACTCATCAAACTCAGCAGAGGCAGCATGGCAAAGCCACCAACCCCCCTAACATTAGAAAATCAGTACCAGCTAACGGTTTCCCCCCAAAAAATAAAAAACTATCCTTCTGACCTACATTCACACTGTTCTCCTTGCCTGTTCACTGTAGCGTGCAACAGCATAACTAGACAGTTTGAATCTAGTGGCTACAGGGGAGCTAAGAAAACAGAAAAATACACTATGTGCATGCATTTGTGTGCTTTTAAAACACTTTTGCTTTATCAGATACTCTGCAGAGGAGAGAGACAGGAAAGATGGATCAGAACAAAGATGTGATATAGGCTGTCAACTGGATTTGAACCCACAAAAGTGTTTTATCTAGCAAGATGAAACTGGCTTGATGCTCACCCTTATTTGGAATGTAGCAACAATATACTGTTTAGCTAAAGAGAGAAGCACAAATTAAGGATAAAGAAAGGGAGAGGCAAAAGATGAAAATCTGTGAAAGATCTTGAAATGAATAGGCTCAGCATATAATTGTCCTGTTAAATCAGATTATTGTGCTCCTTTGTTTTGAGCATGCAGTATGCTTGATTGTGCAGAAGATCATGTGAAAGACAAAAAAAATAAAATAAAAAAGAGTGTTATCTGTTTTTGCTCAGCAGGACTGCAGCAATACTGACAAAAACTGGAAGTCAAAGCAAAATGTTGCAATCATGAGCTTGAGTTCAAGCGTTTTAGTTGAAACTCTTCTGTGTTAAAATCATACTGAATATTTTGACCTTCACATTTGTGAGGGTTGCTAAGGGTTATGGTCAAACTGTGGAGATCTGTCAAAATCACACTATAAGGCAATATTTGCATTTAAAAAAAAAATGCTGGTTCTCAGGTGTATCATTACAGTATCACTTAAACTGAACTGTTCAAACAGTAAGGAACTTAATTAAACTTGCCCATTCAATGTTGAGGTCTAACACTCACCTCATGCACAATATATGGAGGTTCTGAAGACCCAGGGCGTGGGTGAGGGACAGGCACTCAAGAATTGTCCTTTGAACCCCATCAGCAGGCTGCTAACAAATAAGAAGAGAATATGCATCAGGAGTTTATATTTACACATAGCAATTACAGACTCTGATTCTCTGAAGGGTGTAAGATGTACATTGTATTGCACGATATGGTGGGAGTGAAATCTGACTTGTTCACTGAAGGGAAACACAGCAGGATATTAGAAACACATAAACCAGGTGCACAACAAGCAAATGTAAAGCAAAAAGAGAGCAGGTATCTGCTTCTTGTTTTCAGCTGCCATCATCTGTATTCCAGATATTGCTTTATCATTTACACATTAGTCTAGGATGGAAGGGAAAAAAACACTATGCAAAACCAATCTGATATCCCTCAAAATATCTGAAAGAGTGGAAACACTGCACATAAAAAACTTAAAGGACTGGTTGACACTGGAAGGTAACAGGTCTATGCCAAAGATAATAACTCCATCCTTAAGGTGTTCAGAAAGTCCCCTTGTGTATTAACTAACCTTGGGGAAGAATCGGCAGTAGTCTCGGGTTAGAACCATCTCTACTACATCCTTCAGCCTCTCCAGACCCAACATGTCTGCTGCCAACACCACCTGACTGTGGGACACACAATGCCAAGTACAGGTCAGTTTATTTTGCAGGCCTGTGCTCTAAATGTGGACACAGATTGTTCACACACAGTACCTGGCACTGCTCCTGGAGGGCAGGTCCATTATTGCCCCATACATAAATTGAAGCAGGATCTCCATTTCCTCTGGACCTAAGCTGAAAATATCAGGTTAAAACAAATTATTTACAAACAGTGTAATCACACATTCAATAAGTTTAGGCTTTTGATTAAAATTGTAAACATATGGAATTGTCCCAGTTCGCAGCCTGTGCATAAATTTTTAATCACAGATCTGCACGGGAATTGAATATTGCAATCAGCCTATGCAAATCTTGTGATCAAATGCAACCAAGTGCTCCAACAGAGCAGCACCAGTCCATGTGACTGCAGCCTGAGGGCCACTTTGCAGATTTCCCCCTCACATCAACACAGTTGTCCTTCATTCTGACAGCCACGTCTTCGCTTGTTACTTTCAAATCAGTAATGCTGAGGCGAGTGGCATGTCTTTCCCCAGAGGAAAAATAGGGCTCACTTGTCTCTGCAGGCTGGGGGGGTGGGGAGGGGGAGTCTTCGGCAGGCAGTGGATCAGAAGACATTTGTGTACCTCAAAGAGGAGATAGTGCAACCTTGGTGTTTGGAAATCTGATTGAGTCATGTATTCCACTGCCTGTGGGTAGCTGTGAGTCTGTTTGGGTATGAGCAGTTGGTGTAGAGACATGGCATTGTGAGTGAAACCCCATACATAGCCACCTCTGCTCCAAGGCATGAATAATTAATGCAGCACAGGAAGACTTCAGATGTATTGTTCAGCAAAGAAATGTGGAATTGTAAGCCCAGAGTGGAGGTGTATTATTGACCCACTGACTTGCTGGGCCGCACTGCTGCCTGACCTTGCCCAGTCTTACCCTTGCAGAGTGATGCACTGTCTGGAGCTCTCAATCCAACTCCCACTCAGCATGGCTCGGAAGTACTGAGATCTTGCACACAGAATCGCCCTAGAAACCCACAAAAGCAGGCAGTTGCGTGTCAGTTCCACCCACCATTTTAATATTTCACATATCATCTGGCAGGCCTGTGTCTACGGCAGTGGCTTTGAAGTGATAAGTAAAGAAACTAAAAACCAAAAGAAACAACAACAAAAGATTGTAAAGAGCCTCAACAAAAATAGAAAGGGTTCACAAAAACTCAGTCGGAGCAACCATGTAATTCTCTCATGGCCCTATAGCCAATCTCACACCTTGGGCTGATGTTAGCCTACATGTGAAACTTTTTCATGCAACTAGGCTCCATGAAACTGATTTTTTTTAGCATTCCATCCAATGACCACGTTTACATGCACACCAAATTCCGATTCGGGTCAATATTCCAGTTAAGGTAACTGCACTGCGGAAACTGGAATATAAACTTGCTGCTGTTTTTCTCCCAGTCCCCTCAAACTGGCTAAATATTGCACATGTAATTTTGACACAAAAATACTGTTTCTAATTCTGGATGTTTTGTTTGGGTTTTGGTCGTATTGGCGCCAAGATAAACCCTTTCTCTGTAACTTTACAGTGTCAGTGACTGCTTAGGAAAGTGCATATGTACTCAGGACTCTTATTCTTCTAGTCTACAGGTTAATAAAATGCTGACACCAGTGGGGCCATTAATGTGTGATGCAGCTGATCTTGGCAAGATGTCTTTTTTCAGCAACACCACTCATTATATGATTGCATTTCTGTCTCTCTAACCGTCCTGTTATGTTAAAATTTACGAACATCTTTAATGTTTGGGGTCCATTTGACCCCAGCAGTTTAAAATTCCACAAAATTATTATAACTAAAATTGTTACCAAAGTTTATGTGTCAAGTACTTTATGTTTCTTTGTTGACTACCTAAATAGCTCTTTAAATAAAAAATACCCCCCACCCCCACTTATAAATCCAGTATTCTCATTATGTGACCATGGAAAAATATACAAATCGCCATAAAATCTCACCAATTGACCTAAAATTGGAAAGAAATTTTTGGTGTTTTGATGGCTTTATATTATTTGTAAGTACAGATTTTTGTTATTTATAACCGACGCGTTCCCAAGTGTGAACAGGACACTGCAAAAATATCATGATGTGAATTTCATGTTTACCCAGTAGTCCCCACTACATTAGGAAAACTCATTAAATATGAAGCAAAAAAATTATGTTAATCATTTATTTAGAGACATTAAACATTGGCTGGGGTCCAATTGACCCCAAACATAATAGGAGTGTTAACATCTTACGCTAACTAAAATACAGCCGACATCTGTTGCTGTGTTAGAGCTTTCCACTGGGCAGTGTTGTGTAAGTAAGCTGGCAGTATTATAGACTGACCGGAGATCAGACGACAGACAAAATCATGAACTTCAACATACGACAGCCATTGCCCAAAGTGCAAACTTTGGATTCTGGAAGTTTTTTCCTACCTGAGGTTATAAGTTAACGATTTATCTGCCCAAATATTAATATATCTTAATGAGGCTTTGTAATTATCTTCTCAAATTAATGTAATTGAACATTAGTAAACTTGTAACCGCAACCATTGAAAATGAAATTACAAAAATGGCCTAAAGTTGCGTGACTGACCCTTTGGCCAGAATTGCATACAATGTCCTCAACTGGGTGCCATTCCGTTAACTGTATGCAAGCTGCATCAATTAACGTTGGCCTTAATATTAACCTACCTTTTCTCTTTTGTAAACTGATGCACAAACTTTTGTATCTTCTTAGGCAAGAGACAGCGAAGGCACACAATATAATCTTGATTATGACTGTTTGCAAACTAATTGTAGATCCAATGTTTTATTCTCAAGTAACACAATGTGGCTTAGATTGTAGTAGCTCCCCATGAAGAGAAGTATTTATTTTTTATGTCTGGCTAGGAAAGCTTGACATCTTAAGACTATGTGGCAGCATGCTTGAGCAGTGAAATCTCTTCTCTGGTCATGTAGGTACAGGATGTGATGACTGAAGATCTCTTGGTTAACACTGGGGTTAAGAGCTGCAGCAGCTAACGCAGAACTACCATACAAATCAGTGAAAAAAGGGCTGCTCAGCTTTTATCTGACAAGCTTTCACTGACTGGCTGGCTAGCTGTTCCCTTGGGCCCAAGCTTGGAGAAACCAGTCTCCATGGTTACCAGAAACTACTACCACCTCTGCATCACTGAATGACCATCCACGGTAACGGGTGATGTTGTACACTGCTATTAGTCAATAGAAGACGTGGGATCTCTAAATGTGCTGTAGGAGGTTTAAATAGTGAAAAAGTAGGTGTAAAGAAGTAAAGAGAATATTCTCCAGCCCTGCATGAAAGGACTGCAGATTGCGATTTTGTGTTTGAGAAGAGCAGAGATCAATAAGGAGGGCTGGGAGGACACTAAAACTTATTGTACCTGTGGCAGGGGAAGACTTGCTCCCCCACTTGGATTTTGATGTCACACTGCTCTCCCCTCTGGTACAGATCCAATAAGTCTGCACCAAGGCCAGAGGCTGGCTCCAGAGCAACAGCATCTAGATAAAAGTTGAGATGGCAATAGGGGAGAGAATGATGAAAGGAAAGGTTGTTTAGTGTGTGTGTATGCGTATGAGTGTGCATACAAAAAAGGTAGAAATTAAAATATCATCTGTTTCTGAAAAAGTTCAAAAGATGAAGCCCTGCTGAATTGTGCATTGCCCACAGCATGATGATACTGAAACAAGCAGTAATGACAAGAATCCAAATGTGATTAGCTCTTAAGTGGATTAAGGGTGAGACAACACGAGCTGAGGTAAGGGTGGGGTAGGTGCAGCTGCAGGGTAGGATAACCTAGACTAACCCTATAATGAAAAGAGCGTTGATCTGTTTACCTGAGTCAGTGGATCTATGAAGGTCTGCTGGGTCGCGGACAGAAGGTTTACTTGCTGGCACTGAGCCCTCAACGTCTGGGATTATTCCAGCCGAGCACATGCTCTGGTCTGCTGTGTACACCCGCCTGCAGGGGTGAGACTCTAAAGGTTAATTAAAGCAGGGCCTTTAACAGCCTATTCAAATGATGATCTTTAATGACAGAGTCAGAGCGCCTTGAAGCCAGAACCACAACTGTGTAGGATTTTCTAATTTTCCAGGGCTGAACTTGCAAAGTGTGACATATGTAATATTTTGGAACTAAATGGGTGTCCAAATGGTATTACTGCTAAAGGTCAAATTCAAGTGTTCTGTGCAATAATTAAAGATTTTATTGTTGGACCACAGTGGAGACATGGTAGACAGTGTTGGGGAAAGTTACTTGTATAGTAATTAGTTATTTACGGTACCTTAAAAAATAACTAGTTATTCTAAGTTAAAAAGCTATTTTATTTTACAGGAGTACTTTCATACTACCCACTTCAAAAACATACAGCAGCAATATGGCTTATGCTGCCAAGTATGTTGTCAACCATTGCTTGTAAAATGCCAAACTATTTGTTAATCGTATTTACATCAAATATACTTTGATTGATTTTTTTCATTTAGCAACAAATTGCACACAATGCACAAGAGGCTTCTGGATTTTCAGTTATTTAACAACTGCT
This sequence comes from Myripristis jacobus, assembly GCA_900302555.1. Lineage (NCBI taxonomy): Eukaryota > Metazoa > Chordata > Actinopteri > Holocentriformes > Holocentridae > Myripristis > Myripristis jacobus. The sequence continues at coordinate 84,472 of OMLB01002936.1, forward strand.
CTTTGATAACTCCAACAGTACAAGAGAAAAATAAAAGTAATGGCATTCTAATTTTAATAACTAAAATGCATAATTACCAAAGAAAAACAAAATACAAGTACTCAAACACTGTACAAAGTAACACATTACCTCCTAACGCAGGTTATAAACTCAGCAACTGCTGAGGGATCCTGCCAGTGACTATTCAACTCATGAAATTTGTGTTAGATCAATGACATATTTTTGACTAAATGAACTAAATCACTATTGAACTGCATCAATGCAAATGCTTACAAAAGCTTATTTTCTTTGATTCAAAAATGTCAATTGATTAGAAGTTAAAACCTTTTTAGATACTGTAGGGTAGTTTCAAGTTTCACTGAATTTATGTGCTGATTTTACTGGTGAATTAGCAATTGAATATATGGTAATACTTATTGTTGAAGGCTGTTATCAGCCTGTTATATGGTATCAGCTAATACGGTACAGTCTAAAATGTGTGTACCATTAACTGTTTAGATCTATTCAGGTAAGTGTGACACTGTGAGAGGAACATAATCAATGTTTCCCATATATAGAGTTTATATGGGCAGCCCGCCCAAATAGATTTTCTGCCACCCAAATTGTTTTTTTCCTTCCAAAAGTTAAAATATCCAACAACAGGGTATGACCGTCTATGTCTGAATCTTCTGCAGTCCCACACAACTAATATTGCAGATGCAAACCAAACAGGAGCAGACCCTGTGTCCTGTGTGTTAGCCTCAGCTGATCCTTCCACAAGACCTATACAGGTGCTGTCAGACAGGCAGAGCTTGAAACTCTACCTACCTCAAACAGCCTATTCTAACCTGTGGTGTGTCACTCAGTCTGCGAGGAACTGCACTGCAGCATATTAAACAGAAAACTCTCTTGCGCAGGCCGACTCCATGGTACTGCAGTCACACAAGGACAGTTCTTTCCTCCGGTGCTGATTATAAATTGCTAATGAGCATGCACAAATTCACTGGATCAAAGGCTGGTGTGTTCCAAGAGAATGCAGCAGCAGCGCCTTGATGTAAAACTTGGCAACTACTACAGTGCAATCTTAAATGCTTATAAATACTCATGCAATCTGATAACTGTTTGTATAAACATTAAAGTGAAAATGCAATGTGCAATTTATTATTTAACATCTATAGCATTTATAATCCCACTTGAAACCTACACCACACACCCATGTATCAGCCAGTCCTGCAGATAAAACATGTCATATTTGGCGCCCTCTGTCAGGACACCATTGAAACTGCAACACCAAGACAGAAAGCCAAAAGGTTGTCTCTTATGCCCTCTACCTGAAATCTGGTGTAGAGTTACTGGATATTTTATTCTGCTGCCACCTTATAAATGTCACTTTGTCAGATTGTCCTTGTTTCTACAATACCAGTGCAAACTTTCCATTATTTGTTTAAGCTACTGTCAGCCTCATGCTTCTGGATGTGTCATTGAGGCTACAGGCACTAATTTATGTTATATGTGCTTCATGTCATCTGCTGCTATGAACTCCAGAGACTATGCTGCTTGTTTTCTATGATTCAGGTTTTTGCATGTGTCATCTGCTATAAGGTCTAAATTAGGATGTTTGCTATATGTGCCTAATGTCATTGTGTTGAATGTGTCTTGGTACTATATGTCATTTCTATATGCTGTTGTAAGCTATATGTCATTGCTTTGAGAAATGGCTATTGTTTTGAACACTGTAACGCTTTCCTTTCAGATGCATGTTGTCTGCTTTTACATTTATTTAGCTGATGTATGCATATCATTGCATCAATGTTCTGCCATGACCTGTATCCTTTCCTCTGTTCTCCTTTTCTTTTTATTAAAATCACCTCTTCTTCTACTAACTTTGAGAGAGCCAATGCAATACCTGACCAGGGACTACAGATGAAAACCAGCCTCTGACTAACTCTGGCACATTTACAGTAATAACAGAAGATATAACAAGGAGCTCATGCAGAGAGGAATGAAGTCTCTCGTGGTGAAAACAGCATTACACTAAGCCACAGTATTCCTTTACAAGGTACTCTGAAACAAGAGGAGAGCAAAGGTAGAGGATTATAAGCTTTTATTAACACGGCTGTGAGCGAATGTTCTTTGACCAATAAGGTCTTTATCAGGGCAAGAAGTGCTCACACAAAGATCAAACAAAGTTCAACAACCAATCAGAGAACTGCTGAACTTTTATAAAATGCTGCCTGTAAATAACTTTATTTCCTTGTTCTTTAGCATATTTAACTTTTATATTATTTATATATTGTATATATCGATTTGATTTAAAGAGAGGTTGCAGGCAAGATTATATTGTAAGTGGATGGGTGTCTTCAGAGAAGACGGCATGGAAAAGAAACCTAAAGAGCCAAAAGCCTTGCACTGTCCATCCTATAAAGAATTGAGTTTCAGTTTGGATGAAACAATTTCATTTAGATCTGGATCACATCACCATGTACACAGTATGCACTGCAACACAGTTGAGTGTGTGTGGGCCTATAAGCCTAATGCCTACCTGATGAAATCTTTAAGCTCTGTGATTTCATAACCAGACAGATGGATGACTTTGGGGTCATTGTGAGTCCCTTCAAGGAGGTGTGGAGCTCTGGCCAAAAGTATGGCCCTGTGGGCCCACAGCATACTGGACCCAGTGGACAGACAAACATCAGCCTCCAGCTCCTCCTGCAGCAACCTGGTGAAACACAGAAAAAGATGTCAGCATGGAGAAAGTTGGAATATTTTATTTTCCCATTTTCATATTAACAACCATGGAAAACACAAAACAACAAGATCCCCCCGATATAAACTCAAATAAAGAGGGGGAGAAAAAAAGTCAGTGCAAGAGTGAAACACAGAGACACGTAACAAACGCAGTGCTGCATACTTAAATGAGGCCTGCTGGTTAACCAGAAATAATCTCATTCCTGTAATGGCATCATTGATGCGTCTATATACACTAGACAAGGTTGCCAAATTTTCAGAAAAGTGTTGTATCTTTTTCTAAGACGATATGTGATCTTCAAAATGAATACAGCTGTTCATTTCCAAAGACCGTCTATCAGTGAGGAGAGGGGAATCAGATTTCCACGTCACTGCTATGCATTTCCTGGACACAAATAGAAATTTCCAAAATTTTAATTTGGGAGTATAACAACTGCAAAATTCCCCAATAAACAAAGCTCATGATCTAATGGAAGTTTAACTCCTGTAATCTTGGACAAAGTGTCACAGATGTCATACCAAAAGGGTCTCACCTTTGTACAAAGTCATGTACAGTGCAAAAAGGAGCCAACCTCTGCACCACATCTGAAACATATTTCTGACAATTCAGGTTTGGATTTATGTCATTTCTGTGGGGTGTGGTACAGCTGGTGGAGGAAATTTGTGAACCAGTCTGTACCGAGCATTAATGGTAGATGACAAACTGCCTTGACATACTGTAGATCTGACTACAGCTGTTTGGAGTAGTTTGAAGGTGATGAAAACAGAGCAGCATTACCTGTATTTAAAGATTTTAGAGGAACTACATGTTCGGAAAAAAACTGATTTACATTAACTGTCCAGTGAACATATTGGAGAGCAAAACAAACTACCAGTGAAGGCAAGCTCACAGGGAGCAACAGTAGAGCTACTCAGTGTGTTGCTAATGACAACGAAGAAAACAAAGTAAACAATAACGGAAGGCTTTGATATGACATCTTAAACTAACTTCCAAGAGTTGTGAGATTCAAAGATTAATCTGATGGCCTAATTCTGTACTTCAGAGGAGCACCAGCACAGTCCTGAGGCAGTCCATTTCTTCTTCACCATCATTAACTCCCATTGCAATGACTGAACTGGGTGACCCAGAAATCTGTCGGCTTACAGCCAACTGGGCTGTATGAGTTCAAATGCTGGTGCGGTGTCCATTTCTGTAACCCTCAGGCAGTGGATGATAACAGGGTCACCTGCACAAGTAAAGTCACATTCCAGCCGACTCCAACCACTTGCAACACTCAAAAATCTTGTGAGCAAGGTAGACATGTTATGAGTGATGCTGTCACTTGCCAATCATCACTGAAATATAATGCAGCTCTGCAAACTAGTCAAGTTTTACATTCCAAGTCTGACCATCCAAGTCTTAAACTAACTGCTTGAATATTCTTAAACTGTTATGGACTAGAGCAGAGGTCTTCAACAGGGAGTCCGCAGAGGTACTGCAGGGGGGTCGTGCAATTTTTGGCTGATTAGACAATTTGTTTTATATATATATAAATGTGTGTGTGTGTGTACATACACACACACACATATATAATATATAATATATATATATACATACATAATTTTTTACCTGATTTTTCCCCCCACAAATTTAAAAGTCTTAACATGAATCCAACATCCAACAGGCCAACACTTATTTTTGTTTCCACTTTACCTTTTGCTGTCACTTTACCTTGTACGTTTTTAAAAAAACTTGAATAAATAAACCTGTGTATTATCTGAATTGCTTAGTATTGAATGCACAATAACAAGGTAAATTTATACATGTTAATAGGCCCAGTTTAATATAAAACACAATTTTATACAATATACAGTACAGGCCAAAAGTTTGGACACACCTTCTCATTCAATGCGTTTTCTTTATTTTCATGACTATTTACATTGTACATTCTCACTGAAGGCATCAAAACTATGAATGAACACGTGGAGTTATGTACTTAACAAAAAAATAACTGAAAACATGTTTTATATTCTAGTTTCTTCAAAATAGCCACCCTTTGCTCTGATTACTGCTTTGCACACTCTTGGCATTCTCTCCATGAGCTTCAAGAGGTAGTCACCTGAAATGGTTTTCACTTCACAGGTGTGCCTTATCAAGGAGTTCCCAGAGGTGTTTAGCACTTGTTGGCCCCTTTGACTTCACTCTGCGGTCCAGCTCACCCCAAATCATCTGGATTGGGTTCAGGTCCGGTGACTGTGGAGGCCAGGTCATCTGCCGCAGCACTCCATCACTCTCCTTCTTG
>OMLB01002939.1:1028-23719 GCA_900302555.1 Myripristis jacobus
GTTTCACACCCCATACACACACACACACACACACACACACACACACACACACACACAAATGGACCATCTGTGACAGAACTACCCAGTAGTAATTAATTCTGGGAGCCTGAGAGGTTTGGTTTGAGCAGAGATCTCTGGGTCTGTCTGGGTGAAGAGCATATGTTCATTTTTAACACTTGATATACAAGAGTGGCAGCCAAGTCAATCCCCATTCATACAGCGGATTCTGGATGATGCTATTTCAAAGACGCAAGTGTGAAAAACTGTGTGTGTGTATTATGTGTTTTTTTGTAGTAGACAATGACATAGGGCTTCATCACCAGCCTGTAGCAGTGACCCATAGCAACCAAACATCTGGATGCATGGGTACAGTACAGTGGTTACAGTAAAGATGTCCATACCTTAAAGCTAAAAAATGTAGGCTGACCGCTATAATTAGACAATTCCCCTGGTTTCCACTCTGAAATACATGGATGGCTAGATTTCCTCATACCCTGCTGACTTTTATATTCATGTAAAACATACATCAGACCACAAACGTTCACTGACTTAATTCAATGGAGTCCCTGGCTAAATTTCACTGCATGATTTTTTTTTCCAGATATAATAGAAAATGAATGAAATTCATTTTCATTACTGCATTCATAGCTTATGTAAGACAGATGGGAATATGTAAACTCCCAAAAAACGGATTATAAACACTTATGACTTGTTATTCCTTTTTGTTGTCTATATATTTCAGCACCTTGGAGCCAGATGGGATCATGATGGGGTTGGGATATAGGGATTTCACTAACAGAAACATCTTGAAACAGGAGTGATTCCTACTTATACGCAAAAGGGGTAGACACAGTCTACAGGAATGATTTATTACAGATTACAGACCCGCTCCTCCTCCTGAGTAGAGATGAAGTAAGCACGAAAATGCATGCAAACACACACCTGCACACATGGACAAACGCACACACACACAAATAGAAACACAAGCACGTTCTCATCGGGACGCCTAATTAATTACTTTGCTTTCAGCCTCCAAATTACCCAGGAGCACTTGTGGGAGGCGAGCAAAGAGAGTGATGATGGCCTCCACTGAATTGCCATGGTGCTTTTAGGCTGTGTCTCCTGAGCTCATTTTCAAAAGGAGGACTTCTCCCACGGTTGGCCTGCTTCTGCTGCTAATGCACACATGCACAATAATGCATGTACATATTATGCACATACTATGCCCATACTCACACAGCAATTTGTGCTTTAAGAGCAAATGAGAAATTGGAGACATGCGCAAGAGATAATGAGGCACTAAGAGAGAGAGAGAAAAGAAGGAGGAGCAAAAGAGCGAGAGAGTGAGATGAGGAAAGGAGAAAATGAGCGTGTGATGTGTCGAGGGGTAGTAAGTGAGGGGCACAAGAGGGAGAGGGAGAGTCGTTGTGGCTGCCATGTGATTTATACAGCCATCATGTCAGGAGTGATTGGGAGTCAAGGTTCTGTGATGAAGAGTCCTGGGAAGGCAGGCCCTTTCATAAATTCCTGGTGAAGCATAATAAGTGTTGGTATGAAAAACGTCAAGCTTAAATGGGGTGCAAGCCTGAAGAATTAACTCCACCTGCGCTAGCTGTAATATAGCCACTTACTGCTCCACTTGCCTGCACTCAAATAACCCGGCAGGAGGTAACAATCCCTCACATGCTTCAATACACTGTCACATAGCAACAACAGTTTGTCATATACTGTAGCAACACCATCCGGGCTCATATCAACAGAGCAGTCAAACGTGGCAAAAGTATGGTGTTACAAACAGGTTTTTCTGCCAACTACGTACATGCTCTTGTTGTTGTTTTATTTTTATTTTTAATTTAATTTGTATCTCTTTGTTGACTGGTAAGCAAGGTTGGTCAGTTGTGTAGGTACACTGTGCTGTTTCTGTTTCTATGCTGTACTATGAGGATATCCTATAGGTACAGAGTAAAACTGTACAGATTATTAATTCTTTACTGTACCACAAAACCATAAAGGAACAGAGTCTGTTCTCTGCTGTTTGTGAGGGAAATGTACACGTATGGAGGGCTGCTGTTGTTGCTGTGTCTTACTGTCATTTTGTCCTCTTTCTGTAATGTTCGATTTTTGTTAAATGTAAAGCACACAGCATTGCATTTGATTGTACAAAACATGCTAAATAAAGTCTGATCTTATATGGTTTTGATTTTGCTCATAGAGGAACTGTTGTAAAATTGAAGTTTTATTCTTTTAAATGTTGATACATGCAACCACTAATGTCCGGTAAAGCTTGCCTGGCTGACATTTAACTGTAGCTACATTTTGCGAGATTTTTTTATTCCCACCGGAATAAACAAAACTGAAAATACCTGAAAATCTCAGATACAACCGAGCTATTAATATGTGATCTTGAAGACACTTGAAAGAACTGAAGCACGCTGTACAGGGTTGAATGTAGCTCAGGGAGTTCATACAACATGCTTGTCCTGGGGCCACTGGGAAAGTAATTAAAGCAGCTGCTGCTCTAGAAGGTTAAATGGTGAAAACTGGGAATGTTAGTGGAAGACATGGGCTTGCACTGGAGCCCAGGTGGTATAAAATGCCATGCTCTTATCAGTCAGGAGGTAGGAAGGGATGATTGGGACACTGGCAATTTGAAAGACATAAGTCTCCATTTCCAACAGACTCCTCTTTTTTTCTTTTTTCTTTTTTTTAGCTAGTTGCACCAAACAGGTGCTTGGAGGTAGAATTGTTTTCTTGTTACTGTTTCAGCTGTGGTACTCTTGTGCTAAAATTTCCAACCTTTTCTAGCACTTTGCAGTCTGACCATCAAAAAACAGCTAATCTTTCAGCTCTTCACGTCAGGGATGCACAACAGTATGCCCTACAACCGCAGTCCTGCTGGACACCTTTGAAGAAAAAAGTCTCTAGTGGCCACTAGACTTGTGCTGGAGAACAGATGAAAATTAAATAAATGGTGTGGGTCTTCTGCTGTGGCTACCATTGCATAAGCATACCACAGTCCTTGATGAGTTTCATCAAACAAGGTATTCTCAAGTAAAGGAACTCAGAATTGAATATCAAACGATCATGTTTGAGCTGATGTGTGATCACAAATGCATGTATGCATGTTTGTATTTATTTGTGTGCAACAGAGAGAGAGAGAGATTCACAGACAATGAGGCTTGGAGAGATCAAGAGTGGAAGGAGAGAGTATTTATGTGTGTCCACGATCAATGTGGCCAAAGAAGGTTAAGAGTTTTTCCAGGAGACCTGCGATCAATCAATCAAGCTTCAGAACCCTCAGAGCTCCGATTCTGCTGAGGAGACATCTTTACCGCTCTTCTCCTCCTTCTGTTCTCCTCCTCTCATCTCCTTCCCTCCTCCACTCTGCCGAATGAGACAATGACGGATGGGCGAGGTAAACGGCCATAGATCAGTGTGGTACTAACGTCATAGCCTGATAGATGGACTCCACTCCGTATCTCATGGCGAACTCGTCCACTATCTCCTGGGACACGTCGTCAAAGTAGACCTTCCACGCCTCGTCCCCTTTCACCTCTGGGATCTTCACTGCCCCGCTGTTCTTCACCTCGGTCAGGTAGTGAAACAGGTTCTGTGAGGGGACGAAAGATAAGACGGAATAGGATAAGGTGAAGGGACAGGGTGGCACATCAATAAGTCATGGAAGTGAAACCCTCCTCACTACCGAAGACATCTTCAGCCTTCTATTAGCAATGCTCTAAGGGTCATTTGTTGAAAAATGTAACGTTAGATTCGTAGTGTGACCGTAATAAATTATGTTTTCTTTGTTAACTTTTTTTTTGCAAATACAGAAATGTAAATTAAGTAATGGTTAATGCAAAGCCAAGTCAAGACAAGACTCCTCTGCTTAGCACCGGGGTCTGATCACCCTGTCAGTGTTTCTTATGATCACCCATTCTGTGGGATACTGACTGGCTGGCTGTATTATATAAAAAGAAAGCAATAATTTGAAGCAAAATATTAATTTCAAACTGTTTTTATTATCCTGCAAGACGCAGCTAAAACAAACATCCATTGGTCCATTGGTTCTCTGCATCCATAACAACCAGATATAGATAGCTTAGATGGGTTAGCTGCATTTCAGCTACTTTTTAAAGTCTTGTTCTGGGTGTTTCTGTTGAAAATCTCCAACAATGAATCAAATATTTCATGTTCCCCAAATAAATTAAAACTGATATCGATATTGCAATGTCTTTTTGGCTCCAGAGGGTGTTGTTGTTAGTATGATTAATGGTATAAAATGGGCCAGACTTTCTATACGGAGTGATATATGAAACGTGATTAATGTGATTGCAATGGTCAGTTATTCAGAAATAGTGGACCACGGAATGCCATGACTGACCAATCAGAATTGAGTATTCCACTGAGTCATGTGGTGAGACAGTCTAACGAGTCCATGGTTAAGATAACTGACCTTAGTGACGACGGGAAGTCTTCTACTGTGAGTGTGTTTAGACATGATGGTCGCTTAGCCACCCTTAAGTCGATCAGTGTTTAGCTGCACTTAACTTCTGAAACTACATTATGATATTACCTCATGTAGACAAGTGTACTGGCCGTGGGGTGGAGCCACTTTCTCCTCCCCCTTCATCTCCACACTGATCTTAAGCCTGATGGCACCAGATACAGCAGACTTGTCGGTTCTCTTATCTGAAACGCACAAGCACATGGATTTAGTCCCACGATGCGGACAACAATAACAGGAAATAGTGACATACCCCAACTTTTATAGATGGTGTGTGCTTTGTGTCACATTTCACCTTCATAAATCATTTACAAGTTAATTTTGTCATAATTCATCATTGTCGAGTAGACTGGCCACCTCTACCAACCTCTCCACTGTGTTTTTTACATTGTGCGCTGTATGGATTTCGCAGAATAGCTGCATCGTGTTATGGCAAAAATGTACATTGCTTTATGGTACAAAACAAAAAGAGGTCAGCTTTTACAGTGATAATAGAGCAAAATCTTTCAAAGTTCAGAGTTTGTTGCAAATGGTGGAACAAGGTGAATTGAAGAGTACTTCTACCACATTTATCCTCTTTAGTGAAGGGAAGGAAGAAAAAAACTCTCCCAAACAAATGATACAGAGCAATACTAGACTTGAAGCTGCGCCAGCACAGGGCATTTTATGATTAATTTTCATTTAAACAGGCAGATTAATTAAAGAAACATTGTATTTAAAATGATGGCCTCAGCCTGGCAAAACTCACTGAAACCCATCCTGATAACATAAGTTAACAGCTCTCTTTAACTCTCTCTTTCTACTTTTTCTTCCATTGTCCCGTATGATATGCTGTGGCTCAGGGGAACAGACACTATTACACACACACACACACACACACACAAACACACACACACACACACACACAGAGTCCTGACAGGTCACAAGCTCATCTCGACAGCCAAAGCACAGTTGCTAACCTTTGTCACAGACTACAAATGCTCTTGCTATGTACTCACGGGCTATAAAACCTCTACTTTTTCCATTGAGAGAAACGCTCCATTACAGTCAGTTGGTCAAGAGACAGACAAGTGAAAAATAACAATGTGACAAAAAGACTGGGTCTAGCATTTGAAAAACGCAAAAACCCAGATTGAAGAGGAACTGAAGAGGCTTAGTGAGGAGAGCAGCTGGAGGGGTGGACACCCACATCAGCAAAGGCCTGTTTAAACATTCATTGTGAACGTTTAAAAAGGCACTGAGCTGCAGCGGTGGGCAGGGGTCACTATTACCACAAATTGCTTCCTTTTAGCTAGAGAGGCAAACAAAGACAGCATCCGCCAGTCATAATACTTCAACATAAGTGGAAGCTCCCATTATGCTGCCATTTGACCTCGTGCAGCATGGTGACAGTGAGGCGGGAACGTACGAGAGAGGAAATACCGAGAGACCCTGAGGTAAGAGCAAAAGTGCCCAGACTGTACCACATGTTCGTCTAGCTGCTCAGTATCCGGACAGTGATGATGGCCTCAAATGGACCTCCCTTTATCAGACCATTAATTTATGCTCATATCCTGTTATTATAGTGACAATGTACAGGGGAAAAATGGGTGGTAAATGGAAAAATAACATGCCAATATTTTACACCTTCAATTTAGATAGTAACAAATTATTCCCTGTCTGCAATTATGTTATCACAAAAAAAACAACTAGCAGAATTATTTTAAAATGCTTAGTATCTTATTTTGCAAATAAACTCTGCAAGCACAACTTGTGATGAGAGGAATAACATACCTAGGTTGTACCACACATCCATTTCGCCGCTCAGTGTGCGAACCTCAATGATGGTCTGGCCCAGGAAATCGTCTGACTCACGCTTGAAATGTTGCTTGACCCGAGATTTGATGTCATCGTCCTCATCCCACACGCGCACCTTGATTCGGTCAGTGGCGTTGTGACATTCACTGCGAATCAGAAGATGATTATAGAGGGTCAAAGCACTAACAACAAAAGCAGCAAATGTACACTAAGGGGCAGTTCAGGTCGAGATATTCCGTGGACTGGAATGACAGTCAAATGTATAATTCAAGCATGAATACGTGTTAAAACATTCATACTTCCTGAGCCCTGCAGCCGATACCCCCATCTCTGTTTTTATTGCGACTTATTATGGAGATGATTTATCCCGTCCAAACAGGCCAAATGAATTATGGAGGTCCTGTGATAATTATTACTTTACAGACAGTGTCCTGAAAACATATCCTGTCTGAACAGGGCTCTTGCAACATATGGAGACCAATTGTTACATGGCTTCAAATGCATGAAGCTATATATGTGTGCACACATATATATGTGCTCGTGTGTGTGTATGAATAGTGTGTACTACATCAAAACCATCAGGGTTAGGGTTAGGGTTAGGGTTAACACCTGTAAGAGCACTGCAAGGATACCTGTAGTACTGTTTCACAGTCTGAAGCAAGGATTACCTTGTAATTTCATGGCTTCATGTTTTTTACTCATTTAACACATGTTATTTGTATTGTCTCTCTACTCTTTATCCCTCAGTGAATCTGTGTGGCTAACAGAGGTTTCAGACTAATGACATGGCTAAATAAAACAAAGGTGGCCAAAGCACTTAGCTCTAGATGGGGTCAGATGGTTTAGCTCTAGAATTAAAACTGACAGATTGCATTTTGTTCTGATGACATCTTGGGTGCGACGGACAGACAACAATATCTGCAGTATTATTTTAACTAATCCCTTCCTAAGTGCTGGCTGCTGCTGCTGCATTGGTCAGGGGCTTTGCTCTCTGCCGAGCACACAGTAATGTATCGCTCTATTAATCTACATCCCTGTAGTACAGGAAAAGAGTTTTATTGCAGCCACACTGGAGTCTCATTACAGGTGTGCAGCCTGGCCCTTAACTGCCATCGGACACACACATAGTCTCATACATCCAATTAGTCAAAGACCCACATTTTGTTTGAGAATGCACACGTACACACACTGATAAAAGTGTCATAAAACTGCTAGGTTCCTATTTGAAAATAGTAGTTTCATACAGATACAATATCTACGGTTATGCACATAACTCTCTGCAAGAATGGCAGTGCAGAACATGAGTGCAGTCATGAACCAAAAATCACCAGGTCTCTCAGCTGTCTAAATCTACCTGACAAAGCCTAACACCTAATCCACAGTCAAAAAATGATAAATATAAACCAAAAGAAAAATAAAACAAAACAAAAAGCATAATGCCTCAGCAAGGGCCCAGTAGGTTATGGCCAGACCTGTATCAGTCAGTATTATTAATGTTATTTGTACATCAAAAGTGGAAACTATTTAATCTTTCTTTCAGATCATAGTACATGTTGCTGAATTATGTTTTACATTTTTAATGTAAGAGACTGTGAAAGCTGAACGTGTATTTTCTCTCAGTTTTCAAAATTCACTTCACAGAATTGTATTTACATTCGCCCATCAATTGAAAAGGGCAAAAAACAGCAGCTAACATACTGGTGCAGCAAAATGTTTTTTTCCCAGTTTGGTTGTATAGAAACACAACTCAATCTGCCTTTGAATTTAAAAAATGGCTCCATGTCAATTTCCAATTATACAAAGAACAGAGAGTGATGAATCCACACTTTAATCTAACATCTGCTTCTGTTTGGCTATATCCTTAAAATTTGTTTTACCAGATGGGTCGGATAACCCACATGCTACAACAGAAAGAGTTCCTACGTGTTTTAATCAGTGACAGGGACGTATCTTAAAGTTTAGTAGATTTTTCGGACATTATGTGAACTGGTCTAATGCAGTAGGTTCCAGCCATCGGTTGCTTTAAGTAGAAGAAAAGAAAACACTAAGAACTGCTTACAAATATTACTTTTTCTTTTATATTCTAAGTCAGGGTTGAAGCTGGGGAGCTTGTAAGTCTTTTACAATCTCTTGAAATTGTCTTGAGCAGGCAATCCTTAATCTAAATGGAATTATCTAGTTGGACAAAGGGAGAGAGAGGGACAGAGGGACAGAGAGCACTCACAAGTTGAACTTTTCATCCCAGACAGGGTTGAGGTTGCCAAAGATGGTCTTCGTCCTGCGTTTGGTCTTGCCCACCTGGACAGTGACATAGGGGTCACTGGAGCCGGTTTTATCCTTGGCCTGTAACCCCTGGGCACACATGACTGGGATGGGATACAGGGGGTTGGAGAAGAAAGTGGGGTGGATAGGGTGGTGATGAAAGAGAGGAGGAGATGCGTTTAAGTGAAATCAGCAACTTAACACTCACACTCACAATATTCTTGGACGATGGAGAGTGAGTTTTCTGGGACTCTCATAATTCACTCAACTCTTAGCCTCGAGCCTGTAGTGAGATCTACCCATCATTTATAACATGAGAAGCAATCACAACTCAGTTTGCTTGATCCACAGTTGCAGTGCATCAGCAAAAAAACAACAGCTGTTAACTGTCTTCGAGTCTTCCAATGCCAGATATTAAACCAGTCAATTGTGGCAACAAATGGATTCAAATCTATACTGTGCAGAGAGATTTTATAACTTACAATTGTGGTATTTTCACTGGTAATAGACTTGCATTAGTGTGTGTTCAGGACACTGAATGCTTGCTTGCAGTGTTGGCTCTTTTATCACAGATTTCACACAGTGTGTGTGGGCCCCCCTCCTGCATGGTGATATAAGTGGCATGATTATGTTGATGCGCCTCCATCCTCACTGGGTTTTTTTTTAGATTGAGGCTTATTTTATTGTGTTTTTTCTTTTTATTCAGTTTTCAGACATTTTTTGAATTTTGAATGTATAATTATTTTCTTACGCTCCTATCCATGTCAGAGTTGTGTATCTGTGTTTTCTTTCTGGTTGCTCTCTCTCTCTTTCTCTCTTAGAGTACCTACAAACTCTGTATGTCTGTGTTAGTGGACAGGTGCGATGGCAAGTGCAAATTTTCAGCTTTTGCATGCAAAAAAAAAAAAAAAAGTTGCCATATATTTTATTATCGCTATCATTCTCAATTTCTATTTCCCTTTTTTATTGACTGCTTTTATTGTTTTAAATTGTATCTTGTTGCTTTTACTGTCTCTGTAAAGCACTTTGAATTACCTTGTGTTGAATTGTGCTATACAAATAAACTTGCCTTGCCTAAAGTAAACACAAATTCCGACATAAATTCAGCTTTTATTTTATTTGAATGGCTTAACAATACATTCTTTGTTATGTTTCAAAAGATAAAGGCCATCATCAATACCTTAGTTAAAAATCTGCCAGCTTTGTGACTCCGTACTACCTATGGAAATTGTGTTAGTGCATCTAAATATTCATGTGTGAAAAATGCCAATGTATGTAACACTTGAAAAATTACTGTATATTAATATGTGAATTCAAAGTGGATTTCATAGTCACATTGTTTGTTAGTTATCTATAGCTATCATTAGCAAACATTGAATTTCCGTTCAGTCAATTAAAAACATATTTATATTTAAATATTTACAGAACAAAGTAATGTGCTAGACTTCTTATAAGTCATCAGGCAGGAAGGGGTTCTACGTAGATTGCCTGATGTGTCTCTTTTATTTCCTGTGTTATTTAAAAATAAGTACATCACTTTAAATTCTGCATTTGTTGTGTTGGGACATCCGAGACATTTATACCTGGGGTCCCCAAAAGGCTAGAGCTGGCACTAAGCCAGCTGGCGGGTAAGACTGAGCTTTGAATTCTCCATCCCATACATGAACCTACACTAACATTTAGTTAAGCTGTCATACTCAAATGTGGCTTTATGCAAATATTTAATTGTCAAACAAATTAATTCATCATTCATGCATGGAAATTTCAGTACTTCCCAGTCAGCTGCCTATATTATCTTAATTTGCTTCCGCCTCAAAATCCAAGGTCTTATCACTGCCTGAGGCTGCCAATCAGAACTCTGCTCTGTTGCCATGGTAGCAATGCTAAGTGTGAAACATCAGAAGGTGACTTCTTGCTGACAAAAGTATTTTTCCTCCATTTTTGTGTGCATTTAGTTTCGAATTGCATTTGTATTATATGACAAAATATTACATTTAAAGAGGACATGATTTTAATGTGTGTATAATGTTATAGCATAATATGCCTTGGTAAATTTGATCAATACATTGTCACTACTGGGATAGATGTAATTTGTAAAACGTCACTCCACTAGCACAGCAAGCTAGACTTCAAAAGTACTTTCCAACTCCTCGTCACATACTGTCAGCTTTTATATTAAAAACAACAGACAACACAGTGCGGAGTGGAAAGAAAAAAAAATCACTTTAATAAATGAAAGTGTAAACAAAGCCAGTGCTGGGGCAGCAGTAGAAGCAGCAGCAGCAGCAAAATAAATGGCTATTACATAAGAGTTTGAGTCCCAGTGTGATGTGCTGTATCTGGATCTGCATTTACAAGGTTGGCAGGGTCATGATAAACCTCGAGTGTCTCTGTGCACTAAGAATATGTTTAATAAATGCAGCAATGCCAACAAACTATGGGGCAGGCTGAAATATACAATGCACACACCAGGCCAGAAAAAAATCTCAGTCATGCACAGACACACAGACACACAGACACACACACACACACACACACACACACACACACACACACACACACAAAACTACCGGCACTCCCTCCAAGTGCAGGACAGTTCAGGACAAAGAGACAGTAGTATTTCACAGGGCCATAAAAGGGAAAAAGGACACTGAAACATTAAATATGCATAAGTGACAGTGTAAATTATTCAGAGTACATATATATCCCTCAACCAAATGCTGACAGGAATTGGTGGTCAGGGTATGGAGGGTTTTGACAAATGAGGAGCTATGGCCTGCTTGCCCCAGGCAGACTCAAAATCAAATGCCTCCCACACAGGAAATGGAGGGATGTAACAGAGACATTGCAATGGTAGAGAGAGACACTGGGACAGGACTTGTTTGGTTTACCTATTAGAGCATATTTCTGCATACGGTCTCTTTCTATCTTACTTATTATTATACTCATTTTATAGTTATACATCCTCATGTTAATTCAAGACGCCCTATTGGATTTTATTTAATGTTTTGTCATTCATAAATCACAAAAATATTGAGGAGAGTAGCAAAGCATGGTTGGAAGAGGCTTAACCAGAGCCGTAAACAGATGGGATATGATGCCTGTGAAGTAAAAAACGTAACTGAAAACAGGAGACCGAATTTGATCAGTTTTTTTGTCAAACAGCTCTGTAAAAGACTAACACTCTGTGCGGATTTGAGCAAGTCACTTGAATTAAGCTGACAAAAGACATCCATTCACTAAATCCTCAAATTTTAATGAGAGCGGAGTACATGATTGGCTATGTAAGTTAAAATAAATGAAATGAAGGAGCCTGGGTCGTCTCAGTGAGTGTTTGTAGGAGAAGCCTCCATTAATTCACCCTCTTTTGGGAGCAGTGCAGCGGGGCGACTGGTGCAGTATTTTGGCAGGTAATGGAGTCGATGATTGGCGATATATTAGAATTAGCTGATTATGATCCTTCTGAGGCTCATATCTCAAAGTCACCGGGAATTACTTAACACCAGAACTCTTAATGTGCATATTCAGCTGATACAGAATCTCTCATGGTCACTGCTTGAGCCTGACAGAATCAATGAAAAATGGTGTTTATCAAATGAATAATAAATAAATAACAGCTCAATAAATACATTCTATAATAGGAAGTTTGATAAGCCCCTGTAAGATTAAGGCAGCCCTGGCTGGGTTTTTCTCATCTCTCTCTCTCTCTTTCTCTCTCTCTCTCTCCCCCTTACTCTCTCTCTCTTTCTCTCCTTCCATCTTTCTTCTCTTTTTTCCTCCTGTGTATTGACACTGGCAGAAATGCAAGCTGGGCAATAAGTCAGAGCAGATCTGGGCTCAGCACAGTTACCATGGTGATGGATTGGAGCAAGGAGCGGCAACGCCCCAAAAACAAAAGGCCACGTTGGCCGAGTGCAAGGAGGCAGCAGACCAAAGCAAAAGGGGAGTGAGGTTACACTGCTAACCTCCTGGCCTGTTTTCACCAGCTAGTTAACCAAAGCTCAGAGGGAATGAACTCTCTCTAATGTTGTTGAGGAAAATCTATGCACTCAGCGATTATGTGGAAGTACGTGGTGTAGCCTATAGAAATGCAGTGGATCACAGAGATGTGGACTTTCAAATCAGTGTGGTCAATACTGATTTAAAATAAGACACAGAAAATGTAAGATTTAACTTTCCCTGTAGGAAAAATGGACAATTACAGCGGCAAATAGAAACAGCATACACCAAAGAAAAATAAGAACTGAACAAATGGTGGCTATGCAAACACATTAACACACACATACTCAACTTCAATGAAGCGATTTAAGCAGGAATCTATGGATGTGAATATAAAGTATGAATTACAGTACAGTTAAATATGTTCAGCATGAAACAGGGGAAAAATGCAATATGTAATACAGAACAAATGAGAGCAAAACAAATATGAATGCTACAGCATATACCTGATGTGCAACTGGTCATATTCAAATTAAAGGGGTTTAAACAGGAGCATACATATGTATAGAAAGTGGCTAGGCATTTTAAAATACTGACTGATGAGAGGATATTGATAGAGTAAATTGTTTAATCACTGATGCATATTATATAAGAGACTGACATGCTTTAAATGACTGTTTTGCCCTCTTGTGGTGTGGCTGACCTTAGAAAATAACCTCTATTTAGTATGACAAGCTGACAGAGAGTACATTCTCACTGACTGTAAGCTGTGAGTCCTGCTCCCATTGACCTAATTTCCCCTCAGGTATTTCTGATTCTGATTCTGATTCAGAGCAGCCCCACTCCAGCAGCAGGTTCAGTTTGTTATTCAAGGGTGCAGTCGTCATTCATGTCCCCCACACATATGTCAGTCACCCACTGGAACACACCCCCTCCTTTGACCCCTTCCTCCAATATCCCAATGCTATGAAAGCCCTCAGCCTAGACTATTGCATAAGGGATGGTTACATCATATCCCTTGTACTGGCAATCATGCATAAATTGCAGCATCGCTTGCAATCACTGTGAGTCATCGTTTGCATAAGACATATAAGGAATATATCGGCAGCTTTGAGGGATTCAACAGATTGGTTCGCTTTTTTGGTCTGCTCTCCTGATTTCCTGAGGCCCCTCAGGTGCAATTAAACCAGTGTTGCTGTGGGTGGCTCAGGGTTAGAGGTTAATGATTTGTGAAGTGTGAATGAGGAATAATTAGTGTTTAGTGTTTATTGTTTGAGTTTCAGTGTTTATTGACTGACTAGGAATGGGACTTCTGGGCGATTTAATTATATTATATTAGGGGAATGGTAGGAGGAAAGAAAAAGAAAATCATTAGTTTTCATTAATTCTCTCTTTAAGACCCCACAAAGAGAAAATGATTTGATTTAATCTATAAACATAATCAATATGTAACTCAAGGATAACATATACGCTGTAAAGGGGACAAAAACGTATTCCAAATTCAAATTTGGGCTCAAAACAACCCAAAGCCAGGCTTCTGAACATATTATGAAGAGTTGTGCTATAAAGACGCACTCATGGGGATGACATTTTGATTGACACCTCTAAGAGTGTTTGACAAGCTGCTCATTTGCATGGTGTATATGGTTCTGTTAGCACAACTTTGCAAGAGATTAGCATGCTAGTGAGCTCCAGAAATGCTTAATGATCATAGTTATTTGTAGCAAGCATAGAGACAAAATTGCCAAGACTATAGTCATACATAATCATTGTCTTTATTGCCACCTTCTTAAATACTATGTAATTAGTTGCTGCTGTTAAATATTTGGCAAATATTGTACCTGTGGAGCTCTCCCACTGCTAAACGCATGTAACTGTTGCCCATTTTTCCCTTTTACCAGCAACATGTGTCTTAGACTGAGCTCATGAGGTGGTGGTTAAATGATCAAATGAACAAAACTGCTGCACATCATGGCACACAAAGACAAATCACATCGATGCAAGTTTATTCTTACCAAGGAAATCAGATTTGGTAACTACGCTGAGCTCAAAGATGTATAAAAGTATTTTGGGAAGAATTGGACATAGGCATATGATGAGAAAATGTGGACTATTTCAATGCATTTCCTGCAAGTCTACACAATCTAATATAATTTAATCATTTCTAAAGATTATTTTTGGGCATTTCTGCTTTGACAGTCACAGTGGAAAGAGACAGGAAAAGCAGGGCAGAGAGAGGGGAAGACATGCAGCAAGGAGTCTGGGCCAGATTCAAACCCAGGCTGCTGCAGCCTAGCCTTAGTATTACATGGTAGGTGCTCTACACAGTGAGCCAGCAGAGCACCCCAATATAGTACTCTCTTGAACACAATAAAGTGTAAATAGCCTAATCTAGATTAAAACTGGTATTGATAAAAAAAAATAAAAATAAAAAAAAAATAACACCACTTAGCTTTGCTACATTTGATATCGTGACTATTTCAAGAGCAAAATCATGGCTTGGAAATCAGTAATTCACAACTATGTTGTTTATTCTAGTTAGATGAGAGAAAAAAGCAAGCACAATGGTGTTTTGTTCTCTAAAATAAACTTATTCATATATTCATTTGCAGAAGAAAGGGAAAAGAAAGGGGGAGAAAATGGTTCACAGCTTTTAATTACACTCCCTTTCTCTCTTGTTCACTCACAAAATCAGTTATCACCAAAATGGATTAGGATAACTGGATAACTTATTGATTGAGTAAAACCCAGCTCTTGACACACCCACTGAAAAAATATTCATCTCAATCCCATCACATTTCCAAATGTGCCAGGTGCATCTTGTCATGAAAATATCAAAGACACGCTGTGATGCCTCCTGTGCACTGGACATGTAAACTTGTTTTGTGTGGTGCAGCAAGGCACACTAAGAGTTTTCTGATGACACTGTGTTTCTCTGTTGAGGCTGACCTGTGATGGTGATTTTGGCAGACCACTTGGAGGTCCCCTCCAGCACGGCCTGCTTGGCTGTCTTTAGATGGCTGGAGAAATCTTCCTTAGAGACATGGAACATCTCCTGGATCACCTCAAACACCTCAGGACTGTTCTTCTCCCTGATCTTCATGCGCTCCTTCATAGCCATGATGATGTTCTGCGTCTTGTCCTCGGCACCATGCTTGGAGCTCTTCTCCACTGCCCCTAAAACAAGCAAAGAGCAATGGGAATTTATCAAGCAGTCAGAGTGCTGATGGTCTGATAAAATCTCTAAGTAATTTAGTCTCATATTCAGCGTTAAAATCTTGTTTTTCTTAAAACATGTGAGAAATTCTGCCTGTGGGATGAGATAATCCCACTAGTGCAGTTTCGCTTGTTTTGGGAATTTTTATGGGAGCCAAAATAAATATGTTGAAACAAGACAGAATATGGTAGATCAGCCCTACTATTGAGAAAGTGACATTTGAGTTAAGAAAGTTCAGGAGACGAGTTGATTAGCATTGAAAACAAGTTGGATTTTTACTTGTAAGAAAAATAAGATTTTAAGACTGAATATGGGACAAAATGGCTTGCTAAGATGGAGGGTTTTTTGTTTTTGACATTAGGATGGGCAGTAACAAAAGTAAGTAAAGCATCCTGAAGCGAGCATATCCAACTCCCATGTACATGAACTAACCTCTTTCAAGTCTAAAGTGTATGCCAATGCTGTATTTGTTCTTCTAGATAGAAACAGTAAATACACAACAGAACCAGAGTGTTACAGTATCCTAAAATAGAGCAACTCCCCAGAGCTAAAGTGTGTGGCTGTCACTTTGACTGTGTGAGCATGTGGAGGAAGGGGAATCACACATTCATGCACAAAGTGTATGAGTGTGTGTGTGTGTGTGTGTGTGTGTATGTGTATGTGTGTGTGTGTGCATCTGTTGTTTATGTAAATAAATGTGTGCATGCTAACACAAAAAAGGACATGTGCCAGTTATTTCCACTCCCTCTGCATCTAAAGTAATCATGTTATCATCTTCTATCTCAAGTGAGGTCACGAGTGCAGATTGAAATGTGATTAAAAATTAATCACCATTTGAATAAAAACAGTGTGCTTTACAACAGCCAGGGTGTAGCTAATCCAGTTAGAGTATGTGAAGATTGCTGTGAGGATCATCCTGAAGCTTACATGTCACATTGTTCCTGTGAGTCAACACTGTAACAGTGGGGGTGTGCCTGATTGAAAAAGCTGATTTGAGGGTGAGATGGATGCCTTAGGAAGCAAAAATGCACCACATCACTCGCAGCTATGAGTGGATGGGGACATATGTTATACAAAGCCTCATAACAACACATTATCACTCACATTCATATTCACATTCACATGTATTGTAGTGTTTAAAGCACTGACTTCCACAATGAGATGAGGGAAAAACATGTGGAAGAAGTAACACATTTGCATTGATCTGTTCTTGCAAATTCACACAAAAATGTATTTTTATACTAACAAACATAACATTTCATTATTTTTTGCTGCCAATTTTGCAATTCTTCTGCCAACAGACTGTAAAATCCTAAGAATTAATAACACTGAAATGTTAAAGGCATGAAGATGAAAAGAGGGTAGTCAGCTGTTGCCTGAAAGTTGCAAGTATCCAGGTGGCCTGTATTTGATGTTTTCAATGGAACGCAATATGATGAATGAAAACTTTCAGCACTGTCATGGCTCCAAGAATTTTTAGCCTGCGGTGGAAGCTGAAAAACAGCATGAATGTGTGAAAATGAGGATCAATGCACCAAATGTAATTTCAAAAATGCTTGGTATACGAGTCATTGAACAACACTCCATAGATGTTTTCCATGAAACTCGCTGTACACTATTATGAGAAGCAAAAAACAGGTGATAAACGAAGGGTATTGGTGTGCTGATGTGTAAATCTGCCTCCTTACTTTGCAGACAATCTGCATTGAGCAGGTCCTGGCACTTCTCATGGCATTTGACACCACACTCAGAGCAGCGCATGCCTTGGCGGGCGATGCCCCACAGCAGCCCCTCACACTCATGGCAATAGGTGGGCGCCGTGGCCGTCCACACTTCAAAATTATGAGGGGTTGTCGATGAAATCGGGTAGATCAAGGCCTGGAGAGTCTTCTTAAAGACATGTAGTTTCTGAAAAAAAGAGAGGGGAGTGTAAGAGGAAGAAACAAGAAAATAAGGAACAAAGAAAAAGAGAGAAATGAAGTGGAAATGAGGGTAAATACAGTAATGATAAACCAAGGTGCTGTTGACCTCACTGTCATGGGCCCATGAGCTATGGAAAATCAGATTTGATAACCACTGGATAAATTCAAAAACAAGTTTCTACTTGAACTGCTTTTTGGGAAAGTTGAAATTATCTACAGATTGGGACCAAATAAATAAAGAAATAAAGAAATAAAGAAATGGATACATCAGCAAACTTTTAGTCCAAGTACACCAGAGCTTCAGTGGGTCTGATTCATATTGATCTGCAGTTACAGCTGGATGATATTTCCAATTCATGTGCTGCATCTTCAGTAGCAACAATTATCCCCCAATGTGCAGCTATCATTCATCAGTCATTGCAGCATTTTACAAACTGTTTTTTTTTTCTTAGCAGAGGGAGTCTAACAGGCTCATACAACGTTGATAGCACGCCTTTGTGATAATCTGACCATCAATGGAGAGGTCAGTCATATGGGACTAAATCAGCCTTGCAGCACATTACACTCAGATTAATAGCACTGCAAGCCCACAGGCTTTGTTCTCAGTGAGTGGTTAACTGTCACTGCCTCTCCAAACCAAATACTGTACTCTAGTAAAGACCTGTCTAGACTGATTGCTTACTGTAAGGAAAGCGCTGTCGAATTGAATGCTTTACCGAACTGGCCCTGCCATCCACACGGGCTGGATAACTGGCTGGGATTTGCCAATTCTTGATGGGAGAATCAATGGATGCAGTAAATAAAGCTTTTACAGTCAGCATTGTCCAGATGGAGAGAGAGCACGGACAAGGGGGGGAGAGAGAGAAAGTGGCAGGGACTGCAAGAGAGAGATGTATGGCAGTAAAATAAATCTTGGAGAGGTACTTGTTCTCCATTTCTATTGAGCTCAGTTTGTCACCCCTTCTCTTTTACCCCTCCCTGTATTCTCACCCAAATCCCCCTGAGCGCTGACAATGTATATCATTAGAACAGCATTGTGGGTCTACAGTGAAAACTACTGCACTGTACACGTGGACATGCACATATGGACACAAACACACACACTCGCACATGCGCACACATTGGTGCAGATGATTAAATGGCACCAGATGACAAGACAACAGGGCAATCTAACATCATGGGACTCTGTGTTGCTGTTTGCTCTGGGCTGCAACAGCAAGCCTCCCAACCCCTGGAGGACTTTTAATGAAATGGTGAGAGAGAGAGAGAGAGAGAGAGAGAGAGAGAGAGAATGAGAGAATGATTTCCCCTTTTAATCTGAGCAAGATGAGATGAAGCAGATGTCCACAAATGCCCAACGATCTCGACCAGGACCACACAAGGAAACCCTCTCCACGCCAGATTTAATAATGCTGAACTAACCCTCTAATACTGATAGAACCCACAGGAGATGAATGAGCCGGCTTCTGAGGTGCTGAAAATTCCTCCTCTCTCAATCTATGTCTTTTTTTCACTGACCTGACTGATAAAAGTATGGTTAATGTTGTTAAACTCATCACTGTTACATACACTGCAGGACACTGCCCCCCCCCCAAAGCCAGAGTGGCCGGTAAATGCCAAATTTCACAGGCTACTATTTCACCATCCAACCATGCTATCTGAATGTTGTAAGACCAGATGGTGAGTTACCCTTTAAAGTGGCTGGTAAAACAGAGAAACATACCAGCTGCAGCTAAAATTTACCAGCTTTTGGCTTGTGCTCCAGTTTTCCACCCCGGTCAATTTCTGTCCTGCCCACTGAGCATGTTGTGCTGCAAAACTTATTTTCTGCTTCCTTCCATAGTCACTCCTAAAATGATCGGACTGATGTTTCAACAGCGAATGTGGTTAAGTAGCTTTTGCATCATAAGCCAGCCACTACTGCGAATGCTGTACACCATGTATTGGTCTTGTAAACTGATTTCAGTCCCGGTACAATGGATGACACTCTGTTTTCTGTGTCTTCTTTTCTGCCTCTCTGTGTTTCCCTGCCTTTCTGTCTCTTGTGCGCTCTCTCTTGACACTGCGTTTCACACTGAGTAGCAGGCGTGGGAAGTGTGTGCTCCATGTGTGAGTCTCATGTGTTACACTGTGAGGTAACCCTGGTGATGCTCTGCACAGACACTGGCAGAACTGACTGACAGCCGCAGCCTCCACCTGAGCACCATGTGAAATGAAAACAATCTAATCTCTCTGCTCTGCCTTTCAGTCCTTCTCTCCAATTTCACTAATCATTCTGCTTGTCAGCCACTTCGCTGCAGTCGTCATTCTCCTAATCCAACTCCAACCCTCTACCACTTCTAATCTCTCGCTTCACCCTCTGTACAACTATAGGCCTGAGGAATCGAGGAAGACTCTCTGAACAATTCTTGACCCACACTTAGGCCACCTGGTTACTGCAAACGCATTTTATGGTTTGCATATTTGCGGTTTGTGGTGCAAAAGGGACAACATAATGAATGTCATATACTTCGGACAACACAGTGAAAAAAGTCAATTTGGTGTACTTTTCTGAATGGCAAATTACATTAAACTATGTGAAATTACCTATGACAGTAATAACAGGTAATCACAGCCAAGTATTTTTAAGTCATTAGGCAGTAATGTACTTCTCTGACTGACAACTTGTCTGCAGCTATTTGAAGATGCAGTCCATCAGTTTGAAAAACTATTTGCATATACTATTTGGCCAATATCAAACGTCTCCCTCCTTTGTCCAACCATTAAAAATGACTCCCTCCCTCTGTCTCAGCAGGTAAACATGTGTCTAAGGTCACGTGGTTTATGTTGACGTTCATAGATAAAAGGCTCTGGTGTTCATATCATGTGCAGAGCAGCACATTGGGTGGACATGCAGGCTGTCAGCCAGCCCACACACACTGTTTCTTTCTGCTCTAAAAAGCAGAGAAATATGGGAGAAAGGGGGTGAGCAAGGAGCAGAAAGGCATAAAGAGACCATGTTCAATAGGGTTGTGGTTGATTATCTGAAATACATTACACAATACACTTGAATAATGTGTTTTTGTAGCACTCTCTTTACACTTCAATGATGGTCAATGCAGCTGCTGCAATTAAATATTGGATGACAGTATACGCCATCTGAAGAGCAAAAGAAAAGCAAAGCAAAATAGAGATATGATAGAAAATTGGGGTGGGGGAAGATGAGCCAGAAAGAGAACGAGAAAGGGGAAAGGAGCATTAATTTGTGTAAACATCTGTCCAGGGACTAGAAAGCAAAATATTCAACATGGCTGCTGGTTCAGTGGCATCAGAGACACCAGGGCAGTGGTGACACTGTCACTCACTGCTCTTCTACGCTCTTGTCTTGTTCTCCCTGATTTTCTCTCCTCTTCTCCTCTTTTCTCTTATCTCCTCTTCTAAACAGCATATGGTCGTTTACTGAGCGCTCTCAGAGCCCTCAAAGGGATGCACTCTCCTGGACCTAATGCACCAGATAAAACTCTGACATCTGTTCGCCCTACTTACCAAAGCCGTACAATCTGCAGCTTTGCTTGGTACTCTGCTCCCCTCGACCACCAATTAACACACATCGTCTATTGCCTTGGTCATCCCTCATCAGAGCACTGGACATCCATCCCCAAAGTTCAAGCCTTACTTACCAGTGCCACACAATCTCCAACTTTGTTCAAGACTTAGCTCCACTCGTACACCAATTATCACACTCTATCACGTCATTCGTCCCTCATCAGGGACATCAGCCGTCCAAACAGCCCCTTCAATCAAACCCATGTCCCTTAGGAAGCAATCAAAATCCTGTCCCTTTAGGCTACAGGGCATACAGACAGTAAAGACCAAGCCAAGTGTGTAAAACAGATAAGTCATGTGGACATATGAAAACATTGCAGAGTGTGAATAAACCACCATGGCCCCTGATGGAAAGGTTGAACTATTTGTGCCTGATGCAGTGAAATTATTTGAATCTAGTGATCTTGTAAGCTTATAAGCACACACATAAAGCAGACATAAAAGGAAGAGATATGAAATTGCCTTCTTGACTGTGTCTGTGAACTGCATTCTGCTGCTGTTCACCTCCTATAACACGCTCCTCCCTTTGGGAGGGAAGGATTGCAATCAATTAATGCAGAGAGAGCTTTGGAGGTCAGTGCAAAAGATTCTCTCGTCATCGATTGAGACATTCCGCCCTTTCTCTATGACTGTGCCTTCTCTGAAGCACAATGTTCATTATTAAACGCAGGTCACTCTCTAAATGAAGTGATGGGGCCATCTCTTAATAACCTCCAACATTTCAGTTTTTTTTCCTGCACTCTGTCAAACTGGTCTGATGGAAAGAACACAGATCAAAGACCAATTAGCTGACCACAGAAAGCATTTCCTGTTTATTTAACCACAATAAAATACGGACAGACTGATACATTTACGGAGAGATATATACCCTCAGTGGCCACTTTATTAGGTCCACCTGCACAGTCTAATGCAACTCAGTGCAACAGCTCTGCCATAAATTCGACCTTTTAAAAAGAAGAATGTGTAAATTTAATTATATGTTTATTACTGAGGTTGTTGTTTGCAGAGGTATTGTGCTGGACTACATTATAGTTATTATTATTATTTTTTTTGTCCTCCCTATAGGTATACATGATACATGGGGGCAGAGTATTAGAAACACCTCTCAATAAAATACAGTCCAGTACAACACTAACCATGAACTTAATGCCAAACATATAATTGAATTAACCCCTCAATTACTGTGGCAAAAAGAAAACCTGAGCATTATAGGCATCATAAAAGTAAACTTAGATAGATAGATAGATAGATAGAGGCATACATAAATTCAACATGGGTTGTTATATCAGGAAAAATATTCAGCTGAATAATAACAGTATTCTGCATGCACAGTTAGAGAAATCTAATTTAATCCATCTAATTTTCATTTTGGAGCCCTGTGTTCCGGGCAGTGCAATGCCAGATCATAAAGTACAATGGCAGCACAGCTATCAATGTCTGTCAGTGTTCCAACCACTCCACCCCC
>OMLB01002939.1:23739-49093 GCA_900302555.1 Myripristis jacobus
GATTTGGCACTCTTGAAGATCCCACTTCCAGACATGCTGGGGACAAACTGGATCACTGACACACACACACACACACACACACACACACACACACACACACACACACACACACACACACACACACACACACACACACAAAACACCCAGAGAGAGAGAGAGAGAGAACGCACTATCCAGCCTTTGTCCTCGTTCAACCTCCAGCTCCACGACCCACCCTTCTACCGTTTCCCCAGTCTTGGCAAAGCCTTTCAAAAAATAAAGAGGACATGCACTGGTGTCCCCTCAGCATCCCCTGTGCTTGCAGAACCAGGTGTCTATTATCCACCGAGAGTTCACCATGAATGAACACAGTGATTTCCATGTACACCATGTGGGTGTGTAGGTACTCACCAGGTCCTCATTATTTAGGGTGGACCGGTTCACCAGAGCGAACGAGATGCCTGCCTTTCGAGCAGCGAGGGTCTGAGTGAGGGAGAAAGAAGAGGAAACCAGAGATGACATCTAAATCCAGCCACATCATGTTCCCCTATCAGTAGTTACACATGCTGATTGATTTACAAGATAGATTCATGCAGAAGAAAACCCATCCATGTATGGTTACACAACTTGTAAAACGAGACAATGAGCTATGTTGCAAAAGGAATAAAGTTCCACTATAAACAAAAGCAAATCCACAAAATGTGCAAGCAGAATTATAAATTGTGACTCTGTTATGACAACAAATTGAGTCGCAGTATCTTGTCTTAGCAGTAATGTTGTCTTGACCTGTTTTGATTGGATCATTTGTCATCAGTTTTGCTTACTGAGCATTAAGGTCCTATAAAGTCTCTGTAATGGAATCCTCAAAGGATAAAGCATTCCTCTATGTTACATTTGATGTTTTTCACTCATGCAAAGACAGAAAAAGAGTTTACCAAAGCCTGTGATTTCCAGGGAGCCGTGAGTAGAGGATGAAAGAAATAAAGAAATTGCATTAGGCAGGGAGTGGGAGGTTGAATGGATGAAAGCACAAACAGCAGAGGAACAGTATTTATCCATACTAAGTGCATAGGTGTCTCATCTGCCATGCAGGACTGCTGGATTAGGCCATAAAGCTCTCAAAAGATAGCTCCTCATAGAGAGACATTACACAGCACTTAAATAATTCCTTATCCATTCATGCACTGAGAGTTACAAAGTTGCAGTCATGCTTGGCATTTATATTTGGTTCTCTGTTGGATGAAGCTTTGATAATATTTTCTGCTGTCTGCTCTACTCATTAGTTTGACACAAACAGATAAACACGAGAAACACACACTCATGTATGGGTGAAGCCAGCTGTACTGCACAACACTGACTCACACACACACATACACACACACAAAACACAGACACACAGACACGCACATACGCGCATATGCCCAGGCATACACACACTGACTCACACATGAACAGCACGCACCCGCAAAGGGCGCTCCCACACACCCACACACACAAACAGATACATACACACTAGCTACTATGTAAATCTCCATTGAGCCTGGATGACCAGATATATAGAGAGGGAAATAGATAAGACATTTATCCCATACTAGAGGAGGTTACGCAACAGAGGAATGCAGACATGGACAGCTGACAATATTGGATCAGTCTTTACCACGACCCTCTTGTCTGCACAGCCCAGCTATGGTAAAGATCCATGGAAGCCATGGAGAATGTAGGAGGGAACGTGACCTCTACATGAACTGTGAGTGTTGATGTAAGTTTATCAACATGCACTGGCACTGCTGAGGTTGCTGCGGGCAATACAAAATGACCCTGTGTCCAGTTGTTATCCGTTCAGGTACAATATGGTGTGAAGTGTTAAGCAAATCGATTTTTCAGCATGTGTTTTTTTTTTCTTTTTGCACCCCACCATAAAGTGGGGGAACCCTCCCGGTCCCAACCAATCACAACGCTGTTGCTGCCCTGAAGCAATCACACAGCAAATGGGGGACATTGACAAAGGAGAGGCATGAGAGGGGACCAATTAGATAGCTGACTAGTGACTTCATCCCACGTGTAAAAGGCTTGCTCAGTGTCACTTTTACATGATTTAAAAGCCTCACACAGTTAAATCAGAAGTCAATGAAGTCCTCAGATATATTTTTGGGTTGAGCTGTCAACATTTCAAGTTCAATTTAATGTTCAACACCTGCCGAGCGAAAACAAAAAATGGTCAAGCATCGGCGAGGCTGAAATCTGACAACTCACTGAAAAATATCACCCATAGCTGTTATGGGTCTATGTAGGAATGGCAAATATACACGCAAGATTCAAAAATTAAAACAAAAATAAAAAATTAACAAACAAAAAACAACAACCCATACTTACCAAGATATTGTTGGTTATTAATTTCATGAGAGATATGGACAAATACAGCATCAACTCATGTTGTTCACTGTGATATAAACATTCATCAGCATCTATGTGTATGACATCAAGCTGTACCATCATTTGCATAAAATGTATTTTGTCTGATATTATTGGACAAGAGACTCTAAATCTAAAGAGTTTACTTTAAGAGTTTATGGACAGGGTGTTTTAAAGAGACTTCACTTAACAGAGCTGCACGAGGGATAATATATCAGTTCTAAGTCAAAACATGATGATGAGAAACATACGCTGAAGGACAGGACAGACATGTACTGTGCAATACATACTGGACAAACAGCCATAAACAGACATAGATATTATTGGAATCAAGATGTCCATGATATCATTCAGAAAGACTGACAAGTGTGTTGATGGAACTGGCACAGTGCTACGGTGAGCTGCGCTGTTATAAGCCTCTCTGTGGGATACATTATGTCAGATAATGTTGCAGTAAAAACAAATGGAGGAGAATCGGAATGATGCGACACCTCAAAGGCCCTCTCTAGGCTAATTAATCAAGCTATAGTTATGGCTTAAGTTAAATTTAACATTCCCATGTGGAAGCTACAGTAGTGGTTAGTTGCTTGCTGGTATATTAAGTAGTTGCTGCTAACACTTATCAGTTCCTTACAGACCTTTTAATCACTACATAAGTGTTACATTATTCTTTCTCTTGACAAATTGAGGCAAAAAATGTCAGTCAACTCCATCATGTGCGCTAGTGTTTGAATCTGTATTTCTTGAATCTGCATTTGATATTACATTCAAAATGAATTACTTATTTCACTAACTATTGTTGAAGAGACTTCACTACAAAAAGCTGCTGTAAAGCCTATGTTGAAGCTTCATGGTTACTACATATGACGATGAGAGACAAACACTGTTCTGCTAAAGCCCTTTTTAAGTTTCTCAACGTGCCAGGAATGTAAAATTCTTATTATTGCCTTTAGGGGGACTGTGGTTTCCTCCTATATACTCACACACAGGAGGATTCCAGCAGTGTGGCATAATATGGGGTCAGTCAGAAAGATTTCACATAAATCACACATAACCTTGTTGAGGCAGATGACTCACCAGGTCTCGGACAAGAGGCACTGTCCTCTTGCGGCGTAAATCTGGCATGCTGTCAATACCGTAAAGAATACTGCCAGCCCTGGAGAAGCAGACAGATTTAGGATGTATTAATATAATAATAATGTTGTGCTGGGGGAGACATTACTACACTGAAAGGGGGTCATGATTTACACAGCCAGCAAACACTATGGATCATGCCTCCACCTAACCTGTCTTACCTCCTCCCCTCCCCCTGGCACGGACCACCCACGCTGGGGCTCACTGTAATCTGTCTCACCCTGTTTCCATAGAGTCCTTCTCTCTTTATCTCAATCTGTCATAAGAAAGACGTCCAGTAGTGCCCATTAAAGAATATATTTCATTATTCATTCATTAGAGAAGGTCCACTGCAGCAGGAAATTTGCCAACAAACAGCTCAGAATCTTTACGACTTCAAGACATCACTCTCTCCCTCTCTTTCCCCTTGTATATTTCACCTGTATGGCGACACATAATGTCTCCTGCTCCTTCACTCTCTCTATCCTCTATCTCCCCTGGGCTCACAGCATGGCTCCCTGAACAGACCTGCTCCTATTCCTTGAGTCTCTTGGTGGCATCACCTCGACTGTCACTCAAAGCCTCTCTAATGACCTCGACATGACATTATGGCCCCAATGCCTCCACACAGATAAAGCTCCTCTGGCACCTCCGTCAGGCCTCTCCGGTGACATCAGCAGTACAGCATGACCCTGAAGATAAAAATCCTTAATCTTTCGCGATGTGATGAGCACTGCAGGCCTCGGCCTCTCCCAGGGGCCCCTACTTCTCGCTGCCACAATGCACACCACATGCTAATGGAGCTGGGGGAGGTGCGGTCTGAGTAACTACATATGGGGCTCTACGGTGGAGCCGGCATTAACCCAGAGTTAGGTGCTAACAGGCTTAACACTGGCATTAAACAGTTTTGGCTGTTTTTGCGGATTTGGGAATTTCATGGTCTTAACTGAACTCAACACACATCAAGATGGGTGGGGTGGAGAAGCTGCATGTGTTTCTTATGCAGACCAGCACTGCTGTGCAATTTTGGTGTCACTTTGGTGTTAATTATCACCTTCACTAGCAAAAAGCAGGTCTTAGCTAAAGTGTTGCGTGCTGTGCTATTTTCCTAATGTTAGTTGGCATAGTTAGAGGCACAGTGACACAGACCTCTCCAAAATCAAATGAACCCCTTCATGAATGATATGTTTGCTTGTTTCACGCTGATATAAATTGTCCCAGTGAGAAAAAAAAATACTCGCTGCATATCAGAGCTATGGTTTTAATTTGATTAAGGTGCCAATACTTGTAAAACTGGTAATGTTGCCTTAAAAGGCTATAGGCCTACCCTGGTTAGCAGTACCAGTATACCCAGGTCACTTACCAGTATTTCGCCTCCACAGCTTGGTTAATCAAATCTATATCTATCAGAAAGCAACAAGACCAGTATGCCATTCTACCCAGACTGAGGGATGTGGGGCGTCTTTTCAGAGCACAGTGAAATTACACACACGTTATCTAATACCTATATATATATGGATACCTCTATTAAATCTAGGTACATCTAGGTAAACCCTCATCAGCTCTTACAGAAGTACCCAGATGTCTTTGTTTTTGTACCAAACTGCACGGCTATGACTTAAAGTATATACAGTGAAAAACGTCGTCAATGGTGACTCTACATCCTTATCCAAAACATCAGCCAGATCATCAGCCAGATTTTAACGACAAACACAATGAAAATAGAGCCCATGATGACTATCCATGCTGTGCCCCTCTGACATCATATGACAGCCATGGACTTTTGTGATTAACAGTTTATACACATTTTCAGACAAGAGCTCATTAAGACATGCAAGGCCAATGCTGCAAATGCAGTTTTTGTCTTTGTATGTTTATCTTTTCTCTGTGGCATGACATAACAAGGCTAGAAATTACATCATGATTGGCAAAGAGCCAGAGAAACAGCACATCTGTGAAATTTCTGCTAAAAGTGCCTTAACGCAGTGATAAAAAAAAAAAAAAAACAGCCCAGTGGAAGTGTGAGCCGATCAGATCAGGAATGGAGGCACCACTCACCCTCCAGCCTGCAGACCCAGCACTTTGGGATCCAGGACATTGCGAGTCTGTAGACAGAAAATAGAAGTGCAGTGTTAAGATACAGCCCGACGCTACTGTGGCACATGACCACTTTAAGTGCATACAAACAAGTGGAGGGCAGCACGCAGAGGGGAGAGAGGGGAAAAAAAAAAAACAACTCAATTTGGGAGAATACAGTAAATGTGGAGGTCAGATTAGGACACAAAAGAGATAAAGAATAAATGGGAATAAAGGAGGAGTACAGCACAAAGAGAAGGGAGGGAAGCACCACAGGCAAGAGATCAAATTATTTCACGTCATTGTAATTTGTGGGTTCAAGACTGTGTGTTTTGCCGCTCATGGTGCTTCAGGCCAGATTTGCCTGTTTTATAACCCTCCCTCCCCCCACCAAACAACAGTCCAGTTTGAAACAAAAATCTTTCTCTGAACAGAGAGGAGGAAGAAAAAGATAAATGGCACATAGAGACAGCAAGATGGCTAAAAGGCTTAAAGCTTGAATGGAACTTTCATACCCACACACACTTGGCATTTATCTACAGTTAACAAACACACTCACTCACCCTTACACCCTCACACACAGGTAGATTTATTGTTTTATATCCTTTTACAGGTATATACTCACACACTCTCTCACACACACACACACACACACACACACACACACACACACACACACACATACAATGTACATACAAATGGAAACCACAGGGGTCAGGGTGATTAATGTTAAACAATGGCTTAAAACCTGAGTGTCCAAAGCAGTGCTATCTGAAAAGACAAAAGGAGGACAGGAGGGCAGTGAGTTAGAAAAGAGCTGCTCACTTAAAGATAGGCAAACACTTAGTTAAGACACTAATCTAGTAGTACAGTGTGATGACAATTGTGTTTTGCCAAACAAATTTATGCAGAAATGAGGACAGAGTCAAAGTGCGCCCGAGGGATAAGGGCTATGAATAGAGGCATACAGTAGAAACACAGTGAAAACACTGTCACGCAAAGGAGCCTCTAACCCTCAGTTTAAGGTTAGATTTGAAGACCACTCATTCAGCTCACAGAGCGTTTTCAATCGATACAGCACAAATACGAACTGGTGCCTTTGATCAATAACACTGCATGGCTTAACACCCACAGCAACGGTGACATGGGACATTAGGTAAGCGTGAGCAGTTGGGATCATGTTGCCATTTTAGAGACAAACTGTGAGAGGGCAAGCCCTTTAAATAAGCAAGACTGCACAGGTGTAATTACCCTGCTATTGATCCATGGGTGATGAATGCAAGCATAATCACGATCAAATGTGCTACACAGAGAAAACAGCTGTTCACAAGAGGAGGATCAAATGGCTGCTCTGTACAGACGTGATACACTGTTTGTTGTTGACAGGCACACTTATTGTAGCACTGGGTAAGATGTTAATGACCTGGAGAAACTTTCTATCCTCAGTTTAACTTTTTTGTTGTTTTATTGCTGATTGTTTTCTTGTTGCTGACACTGCCTCCTGCATGTTGAAAAATATTGTTCAAATATTTAATGATAACCATAAAAACATTTGATCACTGGGCCTCAGAACTTATTAATAACATAATATGCAATTTCATCCAAAGTGCCTTATAGTACCTTACGTGCATACCTTTTCACCATCTGTGGTCTCCATAGGAACAATTTCAAATTTTTGGTGAAAGCTCTTTCCTGGCACAACAATGATTACGTGTTGTTTCTGCATGTGGAAACCCCAGACTTTGCTCACACCACAGAGCAGCAACACTTCAAAGAGACGTTAAGCTGAATCTGGGTGCCGTGGACAGCAACCAGCTAAACCACTTACAGCACAGCTACACGAGATAGATCCTTCTCCGCCACTAGCAAGCCTGAAGCTACACTCGGTAAAGCTAGGGTGCTAAGATAGGCAAGGGTGCTAATATAAAGGTCATTTCGAAGGAGCCTGAAATCCATGGAATAAAATGTAATCGATTGGTTGGGGAAACATGGCTGTGGTGTGGGTAATGTGTTGAGAAAGCAACACTGGCATTAAGTCCTGTACTTGGCGGCACTGGTGACACGTGGTCACACAGCACATCAACCAGAGCTCAGCCTGCACATGACTGATAGTAAGGCCAGGTCCTGAACCACACTCCAACATACACAGGCACACACACTCTCATGTGCCTTCAAGCAGACATCAGTGACGACTGATTTCTTGGTC
Source organism: Myripristis jacobus (assembly GCA_900302555.1). Classification (NCBI taxonomy): domain Eukaryota; kingdom Metazoa; phylum Chordata; class Actinopteri; order Holocentriformes; family Holocentridae; genus Myripristis; species Myripristis jacobus. Next base: position 31,526 of record OMLB01002939.1, read on the forward strand.
AACTGACAAAATTTCACAGGGGTAAAGGGCTAAAATCATAAAAGCATGGAATCTAACAATGTAAAATGATGTTGTTTGGCAGTTAATTAAAAATGCTTATAAGCACAGAGAAAAAAAATTTACCTATGAGAGGAATACATAATCATACCTCATTTCAGGAATATGTGCAACAAATACTTCAGGAGGTCCCAGTACACCCAAACTGCTACAGTACACACATACAGTACCACACAACTGGACTAGCTCCTGCCACAGAGGGCACCACATGGATTCAAATCAATTATATTTGCAACATTAGCACTGACTGTTCTCCCACTCTTCTATTTTCTCAGCTGTGACTAACAACTGTGGCTGTGGCAGGCTGATGTCAGAGAGTTTATTTAGTTCAGTTTCAACACAAAAAAGGAATCCCTGCAGGCATGAACCAGAAATAGAGCACTGGAAGCTCATTTCTACAAAACCAACCAGGAAAAACTATAATATGACAGGGGTAAACTTATCAACCCTATCTATTCAGAGCCAAACATGATTTTGTTTGGGACACTGAGTGAGATTTCAATTCCGTGGATATAGGTGAGATTATTGTTATATGTAGATGAAGATGTATTTGAGATTGCTTTACTGAGGATTTAGGATAAGAAATCCAATGATGATTGTGCTGATGACCAAACAGCATCTAACCAAAAGTAATCCACCAAAGCAAACACTTGTTCGGAAGTCTACCTGAAGGATTAAAACATGCTCTCAGCATTCACAATAAAAGTCACAATGTTGCTTGTTGGTTATATGATGTCACAAAACTCTATCTCACCATTTGTGACTAGAAAATATGACTTTGTATGAATTTTGTACTCATAATGTTAAAACTTTGACTTTGACATGTTAATTGTCATGAGCTGTGATCATGACAATCAACAATGACTGTGACAGCTGTGACTACTGGCATGAATTTTTAGCTGTGACCAGCAGCTAGTATAAGCTACTCTGTCAGTTGGTCTGTCTATCTGTCTGTCAGTCAGACAGACAGATAGACAGACCAGATAGACAGTTTTGCTGGTCCCAAAACTGAGGGGCACTATACCAATTTCTGCCACTATGCATAAATGGGGTGTGCTGTTGTGTTGCATGAATGCTTCAACCTCACACAAACCCACAATAGTGTTTGTTCAGCTATAAACAAGAAGACAGCATCTGGATGGCTTGGGCTGGAGGAGACTAACAGTACGCACACACCAAAACCAGTAAAGAAACATGAAGATGGGGTAGAAGCCAAAATGATTCAGTTTATGGGCACCTTTTTACATCTACGACCACAGCAAGCTTCACTATTCTACAAGTTACACTACAGAAAGACTGCAGCTGACTGGAAAGACTGAGAGGGTGTGCACTTCTTCATTTTAAAGTTGGGAGAAAACTGCAGCTTGGTCATCAATTTTATCATTTTCCAGCTAAACGGTATGCTGAAATATATTTCTGAAAACACTGGAGGACAGAAATACTGATGGTGAATATTAACTCATATTTGATCTGCACAGCATAATTTGACAGATTGACCACACTTTTGTGAGCCAAGCACGTTCCACTGAATGGATTTTATTCACATAAAGCTGAACTTGAGTTAACTTGCGAGTCCAATCTTCATTTTTTTAAGAGCCAGACAATGCTGTGTTCATCATCAGTCTCTGGGGTATTTTCATTCTACAAGGTGCAGAGTATGTGTCTAGGACAATGTTTATTCCAATCAGACAAATTAGTACCCTCCCTCCAGGAGCAGACTCAAGGGATTTAAGAATGTCGCCATAAAATTTCTGCTAAAGATGTTCTGCACAATACGCAGCAGTGGACTTTAATGGTGACACTATTCTTCAAAAAAACCATATTAACATTTAACTGATCCCCTTATTGCTCTTTTATTTAAAAAACAAAAAAACAAAAAAGTATTACTGCGCACAGGATGACTCACAAATAGTGTCTGTACACACCCATGTTACAGACCTGCTGCATTGCCTGTATTGTGATGGTGAAGTGAAGCGTCAACTGTATCGTTAATTATTGTTCCATTTCAAAGCATTTATATGACTAAAGGTAACATCTTTTTAACAAACTCACCCAACTTCCCTCTCTGACAAAAACTACATTGCACCGTTAGACATCATTAGACCATTAGTCTTATCTAGTCTATATCGATATGCTCAAATATCATTTAACTTGTAGTATATTTCACACAGTACCAGTTCAAACAAGTCTACTGACAAGAAGCCATCCCACTGCACATCATAACTCAGAAATGCAACCTCTGCAAAAACCTGCCATTGATGGTCACAACTTATCATAAATGTTGTCCTAACTGTATTTATAGTGGGATGTCTGCACATTTATTCAGAATTTAGCTGCCCGAGTTGTATGAATAGCATAGGTAAATTCTGTTTTTGGGTGGCCTTTCCCTTTAACAGGCCCGATGGATTTTGATGTTCTCTGATAGAAAGCACTTAAGCTTGCTACATTATGTAAGATCTTTGCCGAGGAACACAAAGGCATATGTGAAGTCTCATGCTTTCTGGATGGCAGTGGCTGAGGGGCAGGCTGTTAACAGAGATCTGTCTCCATCTAAGGGAAGGTAACTAGAGGGAAATCCAAAGTCCTGCTAATTAAAATCAGAGAGAAACGAAAAATTTACAGAAGAAACTAGACATGAAGTAGTGAGCAGAAGCATTTCCTGCTTTTGCAGACAGATTGTAAATGGGAGTCAACGCTCCTCACAGCTGTGAGCATAAATTGTGGAGCAGAGGCTTTCCCCATTTCCAAAGGCAGTCAGCTGAGAGTAGTGATACTGGAGTAGTGAGTGCTAAGAGTGGGACTGCATCACCTAAAAACAACAACAGAGTCTCCTCATTCTCCTTATCTGCATGTTTCATATCTGACTTCCTCCAGATATGGCGCAATAGACACGAAGAGGGTCTGCCTCCTCAGCTCCCCTAGGAGCAAGCAGCAACTTCACTCGCAGCAGACCTCTATAAATATTCCAAGCAAGGCTGACCTGGTTACAGAATGCCCTTGGGAGTGTGAATTAGCATCTGAATACAGACACTGCTGTAGCCGAGTGAAGACAGGCCTGGCAGGAGTGGCAGTACTGTTGAGACTCCCTTCACAGCTCCCAAACAGCCCAGTCAGTACGCTTCATGAACATGGACAGCACACATCAGGTATGAGAACAAGAGAAAGTAAAGCAAAGACTGAGAAGAAACAGCAAAAGAGAGACAGAGAGAGAAAGAGAGAGAGAGAGAGAGAGAGAGAGAGAGAGAGAGAGACTGAAAATGAGAGAGCGAGAGTAAGAGACAGAGAGAGAGAGAAAGAGACAGAGAGAGAAGGAACTCCACTCTATCCTAAAAAACACCTGCTGCACTGTGATCTACATGGTGAGGGCAGAGAGCACTGCTCCAGTACCCAAGCTTTATCTTGACTGACAGCTATAGATGAACCAAAATAACCCAGGGTCAGTGTATGTATCTTAGAAAAGGATCTCTGCTCATCTGAGAGCAGTTTCCTCCACTACTGCCCAAGCACGGCGGTCCTGCCTATAGTGGGACATACCTCTCTGAACTGCTATTGCCCAGTCTATAGCCACGTTTCCATCAAGCCTTTCTTATGTGCATTGTGCTGTATTGATTAAAAAAATGTTTAATGGAAACAGCAAAAGTCAGATATAATAAAAATAAAATCCCCCAAATCTGACTAAAAGTCCACTTGAGTTGGATAAACTGTTTATTTGACAAAAAAAAAAAAAAAAAAGAAATGTAATAACTTAGGATACATTTGCCAAATAAAAAAAGGAAATGCACATATGATGTCATCCCATAACTGGTTGCTCTTTTTCCTCTGACCTCAGACAGAGCTGGCTGTCATCGACAGGGAAAGATGGACAGATTAAGGGATCAAGAAATTCCTCTGTCTTATATGCAAAAACTGGAACAGTGCTATCAGATGTGAAGCAGCATTGCAATGTGACTATAAGATTTTTAAGTACAAATGCAAAAATGTATCCTTGTAAAACTAGGCACAGCCATGTAGCTAGTACACAAACTGGTTACCCACGGCAACATAACGTCATCATTTCCACCCACAAGAGGCTACAGCTCATCATTTTCTTAAACTTGCTTAAGAATGTTTAGCAAGTAATGTATGGTATACAGTGTACTATAATTTATATATCTTGCCTTATATTGTTGTATGTCAACTTGTGGCAAGCATGGCCTGGCATATACTGGACATCACAGAAAATTAAAAGCTCTCCTTATCTGAGAAGTTTAGTAGATAACAATCCTGAAATCTGTTTTCTGTAGTATGTTTAGTGTACATGTCTGTCACACATCCCTCACAGCCTTCATTTATATCCTGTATTCCCTGTACTACAGCATCTGCCTCATCATGAGCACAGAGTCTTGCAGTTGCTGTTGTACATTTGGGTCAAGAGCCTTTTCATTTTAAGTAAGAACAGATATTCCCTGGGCCCTGCCCTGCATTATAAATCTATATCTATATCTATATCTATAGATAGATAGATAGATGGACGTGAGTAAAAAATATTAATGGAAACACTTTTCTTCAACTTTACTTCAAAGAATAATCCTAACCCTATCCATTCTGTAGTATGATTTTTCAAGACAACTACTGGAGGACAATTTAAAAAGAATGCTATGTTAGTACAACTGATCAAAATATATTGATTAAAAATCAGAAATGGGTGATGTGCCAACATCACAAATATAACAAATGTAAAGAGGTGTATTTTTCACGGTTATGTTTGTGACAGACTATGGTCATGTTTGTATTTCTTTCTAAAGAACTGATGACTGCTTCAGGGACCACGAATACTGCAGCATTTTGTCTGTTAAATTTTTCAAAGAGAAATCACAAACCCCAAGAATACATCTGTGATGATGCTATTTCCAGAGTTCCAAATCCACTACAAGAGAATCTAGCAATTTACCATGAAAATACAAAGCCTAACTCTGAACATAAGTCAGTTCAGAGTCCCACAAATCCTTCATACCAGTGGAACAAAGTTTGAGGTTCCCATAAATCCCTAGATGTGATACCACAAAAGTTACATGCCTTAGGCTTGTCTTCATGATAGAATTGAAATCAGTGTAGAACATGAAGAAATTTTCTATGTTATTTTGCTGTTACAACTCTAACTGACAAAATGGCAACAGGTGTCGACTTCAATTGTGAGTAATGGCAAAACATTAACATGCACATTTTCACTAACAATTTTGATAACAATTTTGAAGCAGGTTTGATTGCACTACTGTAACAGCACTCAAAACCTATTACACCAAGCCTAAAAAAATTTAGACACAATGACACTGACAGATAATATGGAGTAAATAGTTATACCCCCTGCCAGGATCTGCTGCTCTAGCTCTGCCATCTGTTTCCTGTAGGCCCTCAGTGCCGCCTCCTTGAACGTTGGACGAATACGCTTCTTGGGTGGGGTCTCTACAGGCTTCTCCTCTGGGACATTTTTGTTTTCATCCTCCTGCTGCTGCTCCACATTTTCAGACACTTCAGTGGCTTCCTCCATTATTTCCTCCACTTCCTCTAATTCCTCATCCCCCTCTTCCATTTCCTCTGTTACATCATTGTCCTCTGTCTCATCCGGCTCCTCTACATCAACATACTCCACCATGGCATCATACTCAGCAGTATCCTCAGTCAGTTGTGTTTCATACTCCTCACTATACTCTTCATCATACTGATCATCCAAACTGCAATCATACTCTAGGACACGGGCCTCTTTAGTTACCTCATAGTCCTCTGAGGCTTCAAAATCTTGAGAGGCCTCAAAATCCTGGGAGGCATCATTGTCTTGAGAGGCCTGAATGTCATCAGACACAGCAAAGTCCTGAGAACTTTCATACTCCTGCACAGGCTCATGTATCTCCTCTGTCTCATTGACATTAGTTCTGTTCTCCAGGTTAGCTAGCACCTGTTCCATCACTTCAACATAATGAGTTTCATTGTCCACTGGCTGTTCCCCAGCTTCTGCTGCTGTCTCTGGTTTCTCTTCCTCAGCCTTGTAGATAAATGGCTCTGTGTAAACGTCTGAGTCTATGGTGGTGCTGGAGTCATTGGCAGTAGAGGTGGAAAGGGTGCGGAAGCGGCCCATAAAGGAGGAAGAGGTGTTGGCGGGCTCCTCAGAGGGAGCAGGGGTACTCTGAGAGCCAGACTTCCAGACAACCTCCAGGGCTGACTTGGCCCTTTGCAGTGTAGAACCAAAGCCAAAACCAAAGGACTTCTCACTAAGATCTATACTGAGCCTGCTGCTCCAGGACTTAGGCACCTCTTCAACCTTCTCTGTTCGAATCTCACTCTGACTGCGGTACATAGTTGCAGACTTATTCTGGGTCTGGTGAAAGCTATGATTGACATCCAGTTCAGGAAATGTTTCCTTAGGAATTGTTTTAGGGGCTTCCTTATTGGCCCCTTTAGAGGGTTCCTTAGGGGTCACTTTAGAAGCCTCCTTGGGGGGCACTTTAGAAGTCTCCTTAGAGGCTACATTTGGGGGTTCTTTAGGTACAACTTTGGGAGCTTCCTTAGGGGTCGGTTTAGGGGGCTCCTTAGTTGCTACTTTAGGGACCTCCTTAATCACCTCTTTTGGGGTCGGTTTTGCAGCCTCTTTTGTAACTTCTTTAGCAGCAACCTTTGTACTCTCTTTAGGAGCAACTTGTGGGGGTTCTTTAGCAATGACTTTAGGAATTTCTTTAGGAGACTCTTTGGGAGACTCTTTAGGGGTTGCAACAGGACTCTCTATTGGAGTTATTTTAGGACTCTCTTTAGGTGACTCTTTAGGACTTTCTTTAGGAGTCACTATTGGGCTATCTTTTGGGGTCACTTTAGCAGTCACTTTAGCAGCGTCTTTAGAAGTGACTTTAGATGGCATTTTTGTCACATCTTTAGGGGGGACCTTATGAGCGTCTTTTGGAGGGGGTTTAACACTGTCTTTAGGAATATCTTGAAGTGATTCTTTAGCTGCTGGTTTAGGAAGCTCCTTAGATGTCTCTTTAGGGGCTGCTTTAGAAATGACTTTAGGTGAAATCTTAGCTGATACCCTAGGGCCTTCCTTAGGCAATATTTTTGAGTTTTCATCTTTAGCAGGCATTTTTGCTGCTGTTTTCTGAGTCACTTTGGAGGAAACTTTAGAGACATCTTTAGATGCCACTTTAGTGCTTTCTTTAGTGATCACTTTACATCCCTCTTTAGACTGGCGAACAGATGTTTTGATGACAGACTCTCTTTCTGTGATAGGAGGAATGATGTGGGTTGTTATAGGTGGGGGGGCAGAATCTCTGTCAAGCATCATGAAATCCTCATCTCCTTCAAATTGTAAATCAACCTCCTGGCATTTAGTGATGTTTTCTGGGAAACCAGGAATGGTTGATGGGTCAAAGGGGCTGCTGACCTCTATTGAGGCTTCCAAGCCAGAGTCAGCACCTTGCTCCAGATGATGCCAGTCTTTCCAGGGTGAGAGATCACCCTGCAGAGAGAGCTGGGAGCCACTATAGTGGCTTCTGTCCCCAGACATGCAGATAAGACCATTGCTCACCCCACTGTCAATAGTTTCTGTTGTCTCAACTTCATTGTGTTCAGCATAGGGTTGATTTTCCTGGCTGAGTGGGTGGCTAGGGCTAGCATACCAAGAGGAGGCCATGTCCTCTTGTTTTCTCTGCCACAGTTCTTGATCTGAGGAAGACAGCAAGGAGCAGCCATTAGCCCGTGTAAAGTATTGACTTTCTGAGAAGTCTTCAGAGTATGACTGACAGAGTTTTGAGCAGTCAGACTCAGAGCGGCTGAGTTTAGGGGTGGAGTAGTCACTCTGAGAAAGCCAGCCAGGGGTCAAATCAGAGTAGTATGCCTTCACATTTTTGTCTGGGTCATCATAAGAGTCATCAGCATAGTGAACTGTGCCTGAGTACACTGCTTCGTCTCCTGACCGGCTATGGTCATGGGACCTCCTTTTTTCTGATTTGCTCTTGTGAACAGGTTTTGAAATGACCATTGCATATTTATTTCTGCTCAACTCATCTAACTCTTTATCACTGTCCATTGAGTCCCAGTCATCACTCTCCACTACTTTATCCTTTCCTGAGACCTTTATGTCCATGCTTTCGTAGGTTTGAGAGGAAGACATTGCTTTGTCTTTTCTCTCCTTTCCATCATGGGTTAAGCTATCGGTAGAGACTGTGATGCCTGTCCCTTTAAGTTTGTAACATTTTTTCAAGACTAAATCCCTATCTTGGGGTGTTGCAAAAATAACAATAATAGGGCGGGGCTTTGCATTGGAACATTCTCTTTGTTGCCCTAACCTATGAGCTAGCTCAATTTTAATTGATTTAGGAGCATCAATAAATCCCATTTTGTCTTTTAGTATTTTATATATAACACTCTCAGTTTTCTCTGACCTTTCCTCAGGAACATTGAGAAACCTCAGGGTTGAATTATTGGCCTGATGGCTAATCTGTTTTATGTAGTCATGGATATCACGTGTTTCTCTTCTGGACTGAACAAATCCTGAGCGTAGCTGCTCAATCTCACTCTGAACTACTTCCACACTGCTGGAGATTTCATCAATAGAGCTCTTTAGGGCATTTACATGGCCGCGCAATTCAGACAGTTCCGTCTCTATCTGGCTGATACCCTGAAGCTCCTTAAAGATCATCTCCATAACATCCTGGGTCTGACTGATACATCCCGTGGAGGAGGAGCCAGGCTCCAGGGTGGAGCTCTTTTGCTGCCGGCCAGCACGGTCCAGGGACTTGCTCCGGATGCCCAGGGTCTTCCTCCAGTTGCTCACCTCGGAGTCTGAAGAGACACATTCCTGGCTCTTCTTCCATTTCCTTAGCTTGCGTAGGGCACCCAGCCGGAGTGTGTGTAAACTAGAGCGTTCCACCCGCTCACCCTCTGAACTACCGTCAGAGGGAGCCAAACTGATGAGGCTCTTCCTGTTCCGTCTTACTGGCATAGTGTGTGATTTATGTTCATCCAGTCTACGGACAGGTTTGGTCTCACTCAGGGAGTCAGAGTAGCTGCTATCAATTGAGAGAACCTCTGGAAAGATGCTTTCATTATTATTCAAAAGAAGAGAGTTTTTGGGGAGTCCATTTGCTATAGCTACACGATAACTGAACGTGGGTGAAAGGGATGAGCAGTCGTTCTTGCTGTCGTCTTCTTCAAGTGATATGTTACGTGCCGAAGAGCATTTGGATATCTTTTTGACTGTGGTCTTCAGTGTGGTAGATAAAGTTAGACTATGTTCTTGCAAATCAGTGGTCAATTTAGGCTCTTTATTTTCACTTCTCTCTTTCTTCTTTATGGGATTCGCCAATTTCTTTGTAAACATTCCTTTGCAAATCTTTTCAATGTAGGATGATATGGTCTTGATAAGGGCAGAAACCATGGAGGGCAATCCTGTAGAGTGTTTTATTTCATGCAGTGAAGGAGGAGTTAGCTGACAACACAGCTTTGGTGAGTCAGGTACAATCAACCTGTGCTTGACAGTTGAAGCCCAGCTCAGAATCACTAAAACCACAGTTTGAGTGGAGACTCACAAATACTTTCAAATCCAGTGGCCTTCCCCAAGACAAGGCGCATTTCCCTGAAAGAAAAAAAAAAGAGAATATTTACAATTTCGTTGAAGATGCTTGGCTTGCACTCACTGTTAAACACAAAGCTCAACAATTAAGCAAAAACTATATTGAGAGTCATTAATTTGCCATCAGCAAGTTGAAACAGTGGTTAATCTAGTGGTTAATCATTAAATCTCAAACACACATTATATCTGTAGTCTCACAGCAGGCAGTCCACAAAACTATTATATATCACTATTTGATGGCACTACGAATGGACGTGCAAACACGCATGCATATATGTGCATGCACGCGGGTGCAGCCACTGGTCACATTAATGCACCCAGTTTCTTCAGCAGGAAATGACCAATTATTCTAATCACTTCAGTACTCCAACGCTCTGCTGGATGGAGTCCCTGTGGAACATGGGAAGCCTTAGTGTAAATACCAAACTAAACCCTGATCATGCCTCAGCAGTGTGTTAATGATAACCAAATAGCTGGCTTGGATTTAAACTCGGTGCAGAAACAACACTACAATAGGTATCAGGGTTGTGATGCATAATGTCATTGCTAAATACAGTAAATTGAATAATATTTGGATTACATACACAGGCTGAACTTAGCTCTACTGTCTTGATAGGTACTGTGAATTTTTCTCTTTTATTTATCAGTTTTCTAAAATGTGCAAATTTATGTGTTTGTGCATGTGTTTGTGTGTGTGTGTATTTTCAGGCTTGTTTTTCATTTATTGATTATATTGATGAAGATGATGGTCACATTAAGCAATTTTTGACCACTAGAGGGTGTTCAGAGCTCAAACTGGAAACATACAGTCAGTTCGGCTTCCGGGTTCATGGTACATGGCTTCTACAAAACCAAAAGTGTTTTTGGGATGGAAATGATGGATACATTTCACTTTCACAAGGCTCTTGTTGAATTATTTTGGCTCAGATCTCCGATTAAAAAATGTGGTGAAGCTGCAAACTTTCAGCAACAAGTGGTTTTGAATTAACTTCTGTAGCCCCAATGCCGATGGCAGCGGCAGAGGCACTCGCACAATTGATCCGAAATTCCGATGCATTTATCTGCAGAATGTGTGGTATCAGAAAAGTTTTCAACTGAAGTTGGTGAGGAGAGGAGGTGAAGTGGAGGGCAGAGGAGGAGCTTATTCTCCGGCCGCTACAGTGTATAGTGTTGAACCTTAAACAGCTTGGAGTGGCTGTGGGAGGTACGTATGTGCTCTAAAGTTGAACTGGCCAACTAACTGGAAAGAGGGATGTTTGTTGTGCAGCAGATCTGACAGCTGCTCCACATTAGTTCTGGGGTTTAGAGCCCGATGCGTCCACAGTCTCATGACCACAGAGACATGCTCACTTCAAATGAGCTGTGAAACATAGCGTCACAGTTAGCTTTTACTGCTGGGCTCTGAAGAAGGACCAGGCATTAGCAAATAGAGCTTAAGGTTAGGTTCTCTGTGTGAATGTGCCTCTGTCAGCACTGTATGATGGAAAGAATCCAGGAACCTGACCATTTGTTAGCTTCATCCGATAAGGTTTAAAGCAGGCCTCAGGCCGGAGTGTTTGTGGTGGGCAAGCATTTAGTATACATAATATTGAAAGGTCTTGTGCAATTGTAACAATTTATGAGAAATTACATTTGGGTGACACACTGGTTGTGCTGCAGCTGTTATGCTTTATAAAACATTGTAAGAATCTAGGTACCACTTTATATTAAGGTTCTTGTAATAAGAGTTAGTTTGTAGGTATCAAAGTATTAAGGTATTAAGTACTTATAAAATGCTTATTAATATTCTGTATTAATAGTAATATGCAAGTGTTAATAATAGCATCATGAAGATGTTTATGATGCTATTATTAACAAATGTTATTAATACATTCAAAAGCAATTACAGGAAACAAATGATAGACCGTTTTATAATCATAGATGATATTAAATTGATATTAAACATTCACTGAGTCTTAATAACTTACTAATTCTATCATTGTTAAAATTTACTAAGCATTTTCTTTTCTTTTTTTGCTTCATTAGCATTACAAAATGTTTTCATTTAACATAAGTTAATTCTTAGAATTTATTAGCTATTAGCTAACTATGTACACATTAACAGACTTTAACTCAGCTTTTTTCAGGTGCCATATCTAAAGCAAGAACAATGCCTTATTAAGGTCAATTAATTTTTGATTATGCACTTATTAACAGAACATTCCCTTATTCAAGTTAATTAATCCTTTATTATGCATTTATTAACAGTTAATTATCTTTTTTGCAGCAACTGGGTCAGAAGTGAGAACTATGCCTCATTGAGGTTAATAAACATTTATTATGCATTTATTAACAATTAATTGCTTTTCATAGCGCCCTCATTTGGAATGAGCACTACATGTGAAGGTTGATAAAATGTGAATAAAAAATTATATATAAATACAATGTTTTAGCAATGAAACACAAAAACACACATTAAGACAGCTCTTTCTTTTTTTTTTCAAAAGAGCTGTTTGAACATGTGCTTAGGGTCTTATGAAGACTTTGTTACCCATTAACTATAAGATTATTACCTTAACATAAAGTGTTACCAGAATCCAGACCATATGTCACTTTAAGACAGATGGAGTTGGTTCATTTTGTGGTGTTTTGATAATTTCTGTCATTCTATATTTTGTCAACTATAACTGTGAAAATTCTGTCGTAAAAACTATTCTAGTTAAGTCACAGCAAACTGGCAAATCAGGGATTACCAATAACATGTAGATGTCAACAATATGAAAAAAAATTACAGGGTCACAAAAAACATCAAATCAAAGAACTGTAATGGCAACTAGAAGAGCTATAGAGAGGCTGTATTTTATTTTATATAAGGAGATTTATTTTATGACTCAGACCTACTATAAATTGATCTTAACTACTCTTAACTTCTAAACTACTCGATTTAAAAATATGTGCCTATGGTTTATAAACTGTGCTATCGGATTCATAATCCTTGCCGTCAGATTATGCATCAGTGCCCACATATTTGCAAACTGCAACTTCAGATTTCAAGGGCAAATCTGTGAGTATGGGTTCGTAATTTGTGGGCATGGTTTATGTGTATGGCTCCATACACATATGCCAACTTATTTGAGTGGAAAATCAATGTTTTATTTTGAGGGTCAGCTTATTGTGAACATTTGTGTGCATTTTCACCATCACTCATACATACTTGTTTTCAGCAATGCCCTGCTTCAGATTTATTCCGTCCATTTAGGGCATTTTCACCACTGCCTGGTTTAGTCAGACTGAATCGAATTCTGATGCATTTACCCCACTTGTCCAATTTGTTTAGACATGGAAACTAGCAATCACACTCTGGTGTAGACCAAAACAACGGAACCAAGACCCTGTAGAGGAGGTCGTCTCAGTATGGTTACAAACCTCTGGAGTGGTTTATTATTTGCGATGTGAACGTGAACTGACCTAGATTTGACCCAACTACAGGAAGCATTGCGCATTTTGGGCTTCAGCTCAGGTGCACATTATGGGTTCATAATTAATGACACAGAGAAGCAACTCAACGATCATAAGCATTACCAACGATCAGTTAGCAACTAAATAACAAAATGAAGTAAAGGTTGGCATTGGGCAAAAAGGAAACACACTGCCTTCTCCATATACGGCCCAAACAAGCACTGCAATAGCAAAGAAATGCCACAGCTTCTAATAGTGCTCGATGCCCATGTTGGATTGTGTATGCCAAATGCGTATGTGCAATTAAGTGACAGAGGGGAAAAAAGCATCCCAGAAATGAGCATTTCCTTTCTGCACAACTCAACCTTTAACCCAACCTATATGTCTGACCATAACCAATGAGCAAGCTGACACCTCCTAAATGGCTTTGGTTGTGAAGCACATGTGAAGCAAAAGCATCACATGTGTCACTAGTCTATCCATCTCTTTGGCCAAAAAATATTTTCAATGTAAACTCTTAGAGTACACTGGTATGCTTATTAGTTAATAGTACTGAGCTGCCCAGCACATGAGCACCATGAGCTGGTCCAGAATAATAATTTCTACTACTACTACCACTAATAACAACAACAACAACAACAACAACAACAACAATAATAATAATAATAATAATAACAGTGATGCTTACTATTATTATTAGTAGTAGTAGTAGTAGTAGTATTGTTGTTGTTGTTGTTGTTGTTGTTGTTGTTGTCATTATTATTATTATTATTATATAGTTGCTGTTGTGGCTGTTGTTGTTGCTATTATTATCATTATCAACGTATATTATGATAATAATTAAAAAGAGGATTCTGATCATAGGATATCCTCTATAGGAAAGCCATAGGATATCCTCCCAGACGAGGAGCCTGCAGTCTTCTTGTCTGGGAGCCTGCAGGCAGCCAATCACTGAGCCAACCCAAAAGCAGGTAGCAAATCATAACCCCAACAGCAGGCAGGAAGTCAGACTGAGATAATCAGAGTCTCAGCGTGAATTCATGAACAAAAGCCAAAGTTGAGATAACTCATTCAGCTATCAACACCCTATCAAAACACAATCTAGTCTGCTCTTGCTCTCATATCTATATTATACACTTTGACACACACAAGCCACCTGAACAAACAATAAACACACCAACTGAACAGTTTACTTTCCAAAAGAGGTGACTGTTCCCAACAGCCCACTGTCTCGTAACTAATCACACTGTGGGACTGGCAAAACTAGCTTTCACGTTTAAATGTATACAGCAAAATCACAGCATGACTTATATGTTTTATTGTATAGAAATGAGAATTTTTAGCAAGTTCAATTGTGAAATATTAGATACTATTTCTGATTTATGCAGTTGCACCTAACATGAGTTAATGTTCTATTGTATCTTGTTATCTCTTATCTCATACTATGCTATCAGCCAGATAGTTTGCAAAAGCAAAATTACAATATCACACAGAGAGCATATTTAATCAATACCTGAACCTTTTTTCATTCAAACTGGGTATATTACCTTATCAATAAATAACTGTCTCAATATCATAATGCAATTCTCAACTTGTCTCCACAGCATGGACAAAATGTGGAGTGTCAGCAAAGTCTCCATCCCCCACCCCAACCGTCTCCAACCCTCATCAGTGTACCTATTGTTGAGCTATGACCACAGTCACACGGGGATGTGCCAGTCACTGGAACATCACCTCTGTGAAATACTGTGCTTCACTGTGGCTGCACTCTGCCTGTACAAGTAACTCTAACAGAGTGGTCGTGTTTAATGAGTGCTGATTACCAATTAGGGAGCTGCCTTTCCCCTTACAGAGCCTACATCCTGACATCTACATGTTAAGGTTTGACAAATGAAGTTTTCACCAACTCAGAGCATGACTAGGTATGCAAATGACCTGATAATACCCACGAGGTATTTCCTATATTGTTCCATTTGAAGGGAAATGATGCAAGACTTAGGGGAAAAGGATGACAGATAACTAGATCACCTTATCCCACATTCATCTGTGTGTGTATCAAACTGATCACAGAATCTGCACTGGTACAGCTCTGTGAGCAAAGACAGAGCCAATAAGGCCACAGCTAAAACAGTGTAGTTCATTCACAGCCAACATTTCAGATCAGCTATCTGACAAGAACATAACTCGTGAGATTAAATGTAGGGTAGTGGCTATCTCCATGGTTAATTCTCACCACGTTGTGGGGGCATTATGCAAGCAGATTGAGTGTGATGTAAGTTAACAGTATGTTCTGAAGATGAGATAGACATTAGCTACTATTATCTTTATTGCAGAATAACTTCATACATAATATATACAAGTGTCTTATATGCATAAAATATGCTTGTACACATCACATAATAACCTCTGTACACCACCATAAAAGGAGCCCATTCCAGTCCTCAAGATACGGAGCCTCACACTTGGTACATAATATTACTGGGTTTCAGATATGAGAAGCACATGTTGTTATTGTTTCTGATCATTTGTTTTGTTTTGCTCTGTTTTGATCCCCTCTACCCTGAGTCTGCGTCCACCAGCCTTAACGATTACTGTCCATGTACCTTTGAGCAAGGCACATAACCCCCAGCTGCTCTAATAGAGATGTTCTGTGGCCAACAGTGAAAGATTGTGATTGTACTGTTTCCGGGTGTGGGTTGTAACACTCACTATCCCTGCAACTACTTGGATGACAACATGAAAGAATTTGTTATTATACCAACTAGCGTGGTCAAACAAGGGCTTTTCAAAAAGGGCTGCCTATCTCTGTCATACAAGAAAATCTGGGCATTCCTATGGCCCTGAGGTAGAGCCCCTCCTGTTTGTGATTCAGACTACATAAACCAGAGAAGAGAGGGGGAGCACCTCAGCCACACCCACTCCCTGTCCTCTGAGGCAGTGATGCCCCAGGCCCTGCATGGAGGGACACATTTCCCCTTTTGCTAACGAATTTGACTAGCAGACAGCTCTAAAATACTCCATTTCTTCAGTAGTAGGTTACAGTCTCTGCTACTCTCTTTTACAGAAAATAAGTGAGTCAGTTGGAGGCATGCTAACCTATTTCTCACAATAGTACAATCAGCTATTTTCTTTTGAAAATGTGAGTATGCCAATTTGAGGTAATGGTGTTGCAAACAATTATTCTGCATCCTGTGATGTGATGCTCTTTTGTCTTCATGCCAGGGTGACTTTGAGCACAATATTTTGTGAAAATGCATATAGATTAAAGATGCTCATGTGTTACGTCATGTCTCCAGAGCACATCATTATGGATTATGGCTCTGAGTGTGGATTTGTGCACATGCAGGCGTGTGCATGCCTGTGTGTGTTTGTGTGTGCAGTCCTCTGTGCATGCACATGTGCACCACACATGACTCTGTGCACAAATGCTTTCAGCGTGCATGTGTGTATGTTGCTTTCAGAGGAGAGAAGCAGCAGCAAGCTGCGTGTGCATACCAGTGGGGGTTTAGCGTGTGAGGGTGTGTGCATCTCAGATCACCAACATTACCCACACGCCCATCCTCAAGCTACAATCTGCCCTTCCTTCTCCTATCCTGTGTATTTCCCAGCACTGAAATCTATGACTGCCAACCCTCGGAAACCAGCCAGCACCAAAACAGCTTGTCTCCCCTAATGAATCAAAATATCACGGCATGACAACAACCGGTCTATCCGCGAATTTGCCCAATATGAGACAACAGCATTACTCACATGCGTTTACATTGTAGCTTATTCAAAATAGCATGGGGAAATGTGAGGATCAGAGAGATGGCATATTGCTGAAACAGACACTGTTTGCATCAGAGCTCCAATAAATCAGAAAACGACTGGCAATGACATAAATAACACTGATCACCAATCGTAGTTTTTAATTCGTTCCGCCTACATCGGCAGATGTTGCCATCTAACCGCATAATTGTCAAATAACATTTTAGTAATCCGTACACAGGGCCACAGGAGGGGAGGGAAGCAACAAGAAGAAATAGGCTGAAGTCAAGCACAGCAAACACCCCCCATGCAAACATGCATCCAATCACCCAAATGGACTGCGCCGCTGCACGTACCTGGTTGTGTCAAATCCCGCGCAGGACGCCAATTGTAGTGAGCAAAACGAGCCGTGTGGAGCCGATTCCCTGGTTACAGCGAATGGTCGGTGAGAGCAGAGCAGAGACGCTGGCTGGGAGGGGAGGGAGGGGAGAGCGGCTCGGTGCGCAGCTGCCTGCTAATACCAGAGCTCACAGCATCGCTCCGCGTCCGTCAGACACCACATCCCACAGCCCTGCCTCCCCGTAGACACACACACCTCTCCTCGATCCATGCCATCTTCCCTCTTTCCTTCCTCCCTCCTTCTCTCCCTCACTCTCCTGCTTTCCCCCTGTTCCCGTTGTGCTGAGGACGTGAGCAGTAGGTGCACCCTTGTATCCTGCGAGCCGCGCTTG